>CM052295.1:7575464-7614135 GCA_028455765.1 Lasioglossum oenotherae
CCTAAAGATCGTTTGAGCCTGCTCAGCCAGAAATTCTTGTTGCTACAAAGTATTAGAAATTAAGTGAAAAATGTGAATGTCCTAACAGTTAACAAATGTTCAGACTAGGGAGACGCAGTATGCTTTCTTCAAAGGTATTTATGTACGTCAAATGGTAGGATGACATATTGTTTTAATATATCAAGGAAATAATACATTTACAATGATTGTTCCCTTAATGTTGAAATATAAATGCAAATAAAAAATTGTGCTGTATTCATTTCATTTTAACCTGGAGAAAAACTTAAAAAACAGTTTTTCAATTTATTTCAACAGCTAAACATACAGGAAAAGTTCAGACCAGACGATAGAGTGTAAGTACATACCTATGATCATAATAAGTATCTCTGATAAATGCCAATCGTATACGAAAGATTTAGTCCAACTGAACCATTGTAGAATTATTGGAAGTTGAAATATCAGAAAATCGCATAGTCAAATAGTACATATTTGGCGAAAGAAATGTTTGAAATACTACATATTTAATATCTTAGATTCTGTATCGCGTAAAAAATTTAATTCGAAAAAATTTAATTTAAAAATGCGTCGTGTTCATAATGATTCTAGGTAGGGTTTGACATTGAAATGATAAAAAAATTTTTTTCGAGTCACCAAAAATCCTTCTCTGACAATCATCATTTTAGACAAAAAATAACCTATTTCCAAAATTTCATCTAATTCTGAGCATGGACGTAAACGGAAGCACAGCCCTTTTTTATGTGGGCCTATATTGCAAAATTTAAAAAATACGTTTTGTAGATCTGCGTGAATTAAACATATTCCGAAAATTTCGTTAAAATCGATCGACGTTGCAATGAGCTACAAACGTTCAGAGATGGTAAAAGTAGTAATTTCGTACGATTTTCGGCCATAACTAAGAATTCTTACATCTTTCAATGACTGTCGTTTTTTCCCGCATCAACCGATTGCGATGAAACTTTCACAGTGCATATAATTGACATAGATCTAAAAAATGTACTTTTTAAATTTTCAATACAGGCCCACATGAAACAGTTGGAAATGCAACTTTTAGTATTTTTTCTACAATTCCGATCTATTGCAATTTTTGGAAAAATTTCTTTTCGCATCCTGTAATACACTAATTGCTCTTGCTTTCCAAAAAAGTTCAAATCGCATGGTCCAATATTAAAAAAGTTATCGTCTTTTTAATAGTGTCCCAATATTTTTGTGACCGGCTGTATGCTATTTGGAGAACTGATACTATCTTAAACGCCAATTGCATGTCAAAAACTATCATTGACCAGAACTTTTTCCTTTGTCCTTTGTTAGCACAAAGAAAAAAAATAAAAAGTGGGGTCTACTCAAAAAGTCGTTTTTCTCAATTTGTTGTCGTATTTTTTATATTATAGTCTTAATATTCGAGCACAATGTACCATAAACTTCGCAGAAATGTTGAAATTATATCATTCAACGAGGTGCTAACTTCTAGGAGGCGATGTAATTACCTTTAGACCTTATAGCAAACGAGGTAACAGGTCAAGTTCCACGCGTGAAGGTTATGCAGTATAAGAAGAGGAATCTCAAGGTGTAGCAAGTTTTTAATGTGGGATCGGCAATCCGCTACAGTCACTTCTTTCAAGCTTGCAAAAAAGAATCATAACAACCGTGTGACGTCGGAGCCACTGTGACCGCGGCCTTAGCTGATCAGCTATTACCAGAGTTGGGCAGGAATTAATTACATGAGTAATTAATTACATCTTCAATTACAATTACATGTAATTGTAATTGGAATTGCAATTACATGTAATTGTAATAGTATTTCTGCAATCACAAGTAATTGTAATTGTTAGTTGCAATTACAAGTAATCGTAATTGTTAGTTGCAATTACAAGTAATTGTAGCTGGTAGCTGCAATTCCTTTCCAAACAGACGACGCTCGCGCGTGAACATTCACACACCGCTAGGGTAACGCTTAAAGCGTTTTCACACGGAAAAAAGGTTAGGTTAGTATTTATTCTTGTTTGTTTTCTAGTTGGGTTTTGTTTCTGTTTTTTCTTCGTTTCTGTAAAAATGCTACCGAAACGTCCATTGAATTTGGAGGTTGATACTGATAGAAATAAAATGAGAAACCGAAAATCTGTCACGCTAGCGACTAAACTAGAAGTTTTACGTCGTATTGAAGCTGGTGAGAAAATTGTTTTTGTAAGGCAGCGCTACTGGCGAAGTCTACCGTTCAAACTATTCGCGATAGAATACAAGAAATTGAAACACATTCGCTATCTGCTGCACCTTTAAGTGTCCCAAACTTAACTCACCAAAGAAGCAGCATTATGGAAAAAATAGAAAAATTGGAACGGATCCAATTGAATTTTTATGGTTTTGCATGTAAATAATTGATTCGTTATACGGCTTTTCGGTTTACGGCCAATTTTTCCGGAACGTATCTCGGCCGTATAGCGAGGTATAGGTGTACGCACTTAGGAGTGTCCGGGCCGTTTGTTGACACCAATTTTTAATATGTCATGATTATCTGACCATCGGCCAGATTTTGTTATTTTACGATATAATGTTTCAAACCTGTTTTTTTACCGTGTTTTTAACTTGCGAGGCTAAGGTCAACATATAAGTCATGAAACCTTCTAATTACCCTCGTTATTATGTGTACGCATGTTGCAGTCTACTAATAAAGTGGCAACAGCTCGATGCTAGAACAAACTGTATGAAAGACTCACAGATGGTCGATAGAATAATGGAAAAACAAATATTGTGTTTATTGCAGGTCGAATGAATGTCATTATGTACCACGTTCCACGTGCCAAGCCGTTTCTGCTCGACAATTAAACAAACATCTGCTCTGCTCTATACTGAATTTTTTATAATGTCTCATTCTTTTGGTGGAAATATATTCTACAATGTTAAACTTGTTATAAAATATACGTTTCCAGCGCATTAAATAAATACGTTGGCAAACACTGCGCGGCCTGAATGGATAGTTTAACGTGTACCGTTGGTGGTACACGTGGCACGGAACGTATTAATTACTGTAGCTCAATAGCTGACCAAACAAAAAAGGAAGCCCGCATTATTCAGGATGCGACATTTAAAAAACAGCACACCTAAAAATAACTTGCTTGTTTTTGAAGATAGAAGAGTATGCACCAGACCAAACTCACTTGGGTATTGAAGGGCTCATAACCTCATGTTACCAATGTTTCACAGGTGGAGGCGTCAAGGAGATATGAAGCTCAACTCTGTTTTCTTAAATGGAACGCTATGGTTTCTTATTTACATTCTGATAGCGCGTTTTAAGACGATTACGATAACCTATTATTAAAGTTATTCAAGGTCAACTGAAATAGACAATAAATTGTCTCAAAGCACTTCTCGAATTCTTCTACGATTTACATGTAACATATCATTTACGTATTCACTGCTACTATAAGTGATCAAAATGAAGTTCCAATTTTCATCTCTTCGAATATGCTATGCCCGTGACATCATTCTCTAAAAATCCTATCAGTTCTTCAATAATAATATACTTAAATTAATAACGTACATTAAGATAAAGTACATTTACTATACAACTATACACAAACTTGTGTCAGTGTAGTAAACAGAAACAGCACCAATACTCCACGATATTTGTCAATAATTCGTTCACTGAGTTTTCCATACACCAGATTCACTTGGTAATTCGCAAAATCCTCAAATATCATCTTTCCGTCATCAATATTTACCTCAGCCTCGGGTTAGGTCGCTTATTCGCGACAAAGAGCTTCAATGTCTACAGAAATGTTCAATGAAATGAATTGTTTCACAACCAGCAGTGCGAAACCTTAGAAAAACTTATTGTTCTGTAAACTGAAAATAGCGCGATGCTCACGTACGTAATCGCTCGGCTCAGCCTCGCGACATGTATAAAAACAGTGAATATGCAGCAGCAGCTAAGTGGTATTAGTACACCTATCGGCGACAGAAGTATTACGACAATATTCAATCCGACACGTACACGCAAACTGCAAACCACCCTCTTACAGTGAGTCGATCGAGATGGACGGTGCTGGAGCCACAGCGCTTAGGATAGCAGCCGGCCGCGGCATTCAATTAGTAGTAATACTTACAATACAAGTATTAATCGTAGACTTCAGACCAGATATCGTGGATGATGAACACAGGGTGAAACCTGTGACATTGGAAAATTTGAAAGATGAGTATGATTTCGTGGTGATTGGAGCTGGATCAGCTGGCTCAGTGTTGGCCAACCGATTGTCAGAGAATAAAAACTGGTCGGTGCTAGTGCTGGAAGCTGGCCCGGATGAACCTGTTCTTGCGGACGTACCTGTGTTGTTTTCGGGTTTGCAATTGTCGCCTTGGGATTGGCAGTTTAAAACTGAGCCGTCGGATGATTATTGTCTAGCGATGGATGAGCACCAGTGCAACTGGCCACGTGGCAAGGTAAAACAATTGGGAATTTAAAATTGGGCACCCTGTATAATTGGGTATTCACTATGATTTCGTTCACGTAAGTTCTGATGTACCAATAATTTGGAAATTTTTGAAAATATTCAAGGTTCTCGGAGGTGGCAGTACACTGAACGCGATGCTATACATTCGTGGCAACAAGAGAGACTACGACCACTGGGAAGAGCTGGGAAATCCAGGCTGGAATTTTACGAATGTGTTACCTTACTTCAAGAAGTCGGAAGACATGAAGATAGAACAGTACAAGAATTCTCCTTATCATCACACCGGCGGATACTTAACTGTAGATAATTTCAAATTTCATACTCCTATCCTCGATTATCTGCTGCAGGCTGGTAAGGATATAGGATACAATGTCGTGGATGTCAATGGAGCCACTCAAACCGGATTCACTTATTCCCACGGTACTGTGAGAGACGGTTTGCGATGCAGCACTGCGAAAGCTTTCCTTCGATCCGCTTCGAAAAGAGAAAATCTGCATGTGAGCGTAGATTCGCGTGCGGAGAAGATACTGATAGGTAAGTGCAGATAATCAATTTTGGAATTCTTTGAATAACTTTCGAAATACTAATTTTCTGATTCGTGGTTATTGGAAATTAATTTTAATTTTGTTGTGCTGTACCTACCTTTGGTCCTCTTTGTTTATAATCTTTTGTATTGATTTTAATATTAGGAGCTTGAATAAGTTCTCGCTGTTTCTTTAAAGATGGTAGTAGCAGTATCCCGTTCGTGGAATTTCGAATGGTAACACACATGCAAGGCAGTAGTGTATCTAACCTTAAATTTCAATGTATGGTAGTTCACTTTAGTGTAAACAAAGTAATTTTTTCTTAGTTCTGAAAATGTCTACTTTTGTGCCAAATAAAGCGTATTTGCGGGGGAATTTTATTGCACTACTTTATTCAAAAGAAATCTGCAGCTGAAGCACATAGAATTCTTGTTGAGACTTATGGTAACAATGCTTTGTCGGATACGACATGCAGAGACTGGTTTCGACGCTTCAAAAATAATGAATTTTGAACTTGAGGATAAAGAACGTTCTGGCGCACCGAAAAAATTTGAAGACGAAAAGTTGGATGAATTACTCGAATATACTATACTATATATATTATACTTTGAATGAAATGTTTTTGTTCCTTATAATTTAAATAAATCTTTTATTTTGTAAAAGAAACAGCGAGAACTTATTCAAGGTCCTAATATCAATTTTAATTCAGATTTAATTAAAGCGAAAGAGTGGAATTTTCTTTTATTTAGAACTAATAAGGAGAGTGCAAGGTCGATGCCCCTCCGATTTGATTGAAACTTTGTAAAGTTATAGATCTCGTCCTCCTATTAACGTGTATACCCCATTATAGCCGCAGATACTCAGTAGTTCTTAAGATATTTATAATTAAAGGTTTCCATTACCATGAATAAAGGTTTTATTTCCATGTATATTAGGTACCGTTGCGGCTTGGAGGTAGTGTGCCGGAATAGTACGCCGTTGACCAGGGTTCGATTCCTTGTCGGTCAGAGTTTTTTTTTTTTATCAATTAAACTTTCCTTATTTGTTTGTACTACTATAATACTATTATTTATTATAGTGATACTGCTCTTCACATGCAAAAATTAATATTTAATTTTAATAAAGCATAACATGGAAATAATCCGTTACATGCATAAAATGACTATAGAGATAAAGTTAATACTCACAAGCATTATTACATGCAGCAATGGTACTTATCATAGAAACATGATAAGCAAAGCACACAAAAACATCTAGCACATCTAATAAATGCAAGTGCATTACATGCACATTTGCATTTGTTTATTTCTGTATCACTATATTCCTTTTAATTTTGTTGTGCTGTGCCCACCTTTGATCCTCTCTTCGTTTATAATCTTTTGTATTAGTTTCAATTAAACTAAATTATTTAGAACTAAGTATACTAATTTTACTTTTACCGAAAATATCCAGCAGAAAATGTAACTGTATATCATTTTTACAGACTCCGATTCAAAGAAGGCATACGGTGTCCAATTTCTATTTGGCGGCGTGCGCGTCACGGTCAAAGCAAAACGCGAGGTCATTTTATCCGCTGGTTCTATACAATCGCCACAATTGTTGATGTTATCTGGTATCGGTCCAAAAGATCATTTGAATGAGATAGGGGTGGATACTGTTCTCGATGCACCCGGCGTTGGTGAAAATCTTCAGGATCACGTTGCGATTGGTGGTTTGGCTTACTTAATAACTCCCCCAGAGAATTATCCGGACAAGGGACGCTTTACTTTCATTACGCCGAACGAAGTAAACGAGCAAACTGCTGAGGAATTCGCTATGAATCACAGAGGACCACTGTACGGGGTGCCTTTTTGTGAGGGTATGGCGTTTATTAATACCAAGTAAGTACCTTGTTGCAGTAATGAATACATGTTTCGATAAAGGGTGTATCTGGATAATGGGGTCAAATGTGTCCGCAAAACAAATTGAGATAATTATACAGAAAAGGTTGGACCACTCCGATTTTGATAAAGTTTAAATATGTTATAGATATTGACATTTTGAACAACTTTTTCCTTTTCCAATATAGGGGGGTCGCTTTTAGTTTTCGAGATATTTGCAAAAAACTATCGCGAGTACTGTATTGAATTTTTCGTATTCTTACACGCTCCGCGGTAACGTAAACCTGTCCCGGCGCGGCGTTTGTTTGCATATTGCTTGTAAACACGCTGCGGAGATGAGAGAAAAAACAGAGTCTCACTCTGTGACCATACATACATATATAGGGTGAGCTTTCAGTTTTGAAAGACTACTCCGGCTACGCCGGCCCTCTCCGTCCCCCGCCACCTAACCCTAACTAATTCTGATCTCACGATTTTTCCATTACTCGTTCCTAACGTCTGGCCCGACCCCCGCATCCGTAAATGTCGAAGTAGTCTTTCAAAACTGAAAGTTCACCCTATATATGTATGGTCATAGTGAGACCCTGTTTTTTCTCTCATGTCTGCTGCGTGTTTACAAGCGAAATATAAACAAATGGTGGGCCGGGACAGGCTTATGTTGCAGCGCAGCGTACAGGAATACGAAAAATTCAATACAGTATTCGCGATAGTTTTTTGCAAATATCTCGAAAACTAAAAGCGGCCCCCCTATATTGGAAAAGGAAAAGCTATTCAGAATGTGTTGCTGCATAACATATTTAAATTTCATTAAAAAAAAAATGAGCTCCTCCGATGCGAAGTGGGCCAGTGGAGTGGGGATGAGTCGGAGTGGGAACACGTAGGGGAGTAGATAAGCGCTTGGGCGCGGAGTGGGGATCGCTGGCCGTGATGACGTACTACCGAGCGTCGCGCGGGGAGGTGTAATGTTAAATTTTTAATAGTTTATATCTTCTAAACGCATAGTTTTTTTTTTAAATTTGTTTTTAATATTGCATTGTCACCCAGTTCTGAGCTATGTTTAAAGTTTCAAGTCTCTAGCTCATCGGGAAGTGGTTTAAAATTCGATTACAAGATCTGACGCATACAACGACACAGCAAGCTAATATAAGCGTGGTAAAAAAAATATATCATTAATATAAGAAAGGGTAGAGCTTGTTCTTAATACGGAAAATAAATGATGTTTCAGGTATGCCAACAAGACAGATGATTATCCTGATGTACAGTTACTCCTGGCAAGTGTAACAGACGCTTCCGACGGAGGTATTTCCGGAAAGAAGGCAACCGGCATCTCCGATGATTTCTACGCGAAAATGTACGAGAACATCCTGTACAGAAGTTCATACGGCGCCTATCCGCTTTTGTTGAGGCCTCGTAGCAGAGGGTACATTAAGTTGCGCTCGAAAAACTTGGACGAGTATCCGAAGATCGTTCCCAATTACTTTCATGATCCGCATGATCTTGAAATATTGGTCAGTAATCTTCATTCATTGTATTGTTTTGTATTTACATGCTTGCCAGTTCACTATCTGAATATTTTGGAGGACGAACTTTTTTATTGAGCGGTTCCAGTTCATTAGTATATTAACATAAATAATTTCTTGATCATTATAGGCAGAAGGTGCGGACTTCATATATAAGCTCAGCCAGACCCCAACTTTGAAAATGCTAAATGCCACATCGAATCCGAATCTAATCCCAGAATGCTCCTCTTTCGGATTTCCATCACTCGATTACTGGAAATGCTTCGCGAGATTCTACACAATGACGATTTATCATCCGTGTGGGACTTGCAAGATGGGTCCAGCGTCCGACAAGATGGCTGTCGTGGACTCCAGACTTAGGGTACACGGGATTAAGAGTCTGCGAGTGATAGATGCGTCGATTATGCCGAATATCGTCTCCGGAAATACAAATGCCCCAACTATTATGATAGCTGAAAAGGCTGCAGACATGATCAAAGAAGATTGGTTTCGTGAATCAAAATCTAAAGATCGTTTCAGTCTAGCTATTCAGAAATTATTGAAGCTATAAACTATTGGACGTTAGATGGAAAATGTAAATGTTCTACATAGTATGTTTGTTTTAATAGTAGTATACTTGTTAGTAGTAGTAGTAGTATGCTTGTTTTAACATTCCGACTTATTGTTTATCATAATTGTCCAAAACATTGAAAGTAAAATAAATTCTGCTTTATGGACAACTTTCATTTATGTTCGTTCGACACTATTCACAAATGATTTTCGTTATATATAATTTATTGTGATGTTAAAAAGATCGCCAGGTGACACAGAAGTGGCATTTTTAATATATTTTCTATAAAAATTATACACACTTTCGTATTTTAAGTACGCGCCGTGTGCAGCCAAGCTCGAGCGCAGGCAATAAAATTTGTGATTGCTAGAACTCACTTTGGTCGCCAAGGGAAGAGCCCACGCAATCTATGCGTTTCCTGGGAAGGACTTTCCCTCCACGTCCTTGATACGCATCGCGATTTTCTTTGCTGCTTGTTTTCCGGACGATTTTAGCTCGAAAATAAATGGAGTCACATAGTCTGAACAGTGTACCGACTTGTATCGAATTTGTTAAATAAATAATAGATAATCTCGAATGTCAATGCCATGTTCTGTTTCTAAGCGAACATTTTCTTGCCTGTTAAAAAAGTAATTTGTAATACAGACATTTGTCTGTATCTATTGGGTTGGCAAATAAGTTTGTTCGGTTTTGTAGAGTGGAATAAATCACAAAAACCGAACAAACTTATTTGCCAACCCAATACTTAGAATTGGGACAATTGGGAGAATTGTGAGAATTTTTTGCTCATGGTCATTTTTTCGAGACTTACAATACGAAAGCGATGATCTAGAATGTCGTGACCTTGACATGATCTGGAGCAGAGTTGGGCAAAAATCAACTAATATTTAAAAATGAGTAATAGTCTGATTGATTGTTAGTCAAAATTAAAAAAAAGTCAGTTAAAACTTTTTGATAAGTTAGTCATAACTGCGTGACACTAGTTAGTCTCAACTCTAAGTAATCGTTAGTTATTGCTTATTAGTTATGATTAATCATTAGTTACTTTAAATGATCAGTCATCAATCTTTAGTCATCAGTCATTATTGTGCGATTAACATAGATTAATATGTATACTTAAACTATATCGTAATTAGCAGTGACCAAACGTCTCATAATCTGTATTTTATATGCTTATAAACTAATAGGCTATTTTTTTGTCATTATTGTGTCTTATTTTAACTTATAATCATTTTTAGTCATTAGTCACAGTGAAATTCTGATTGCGTGTTTAGTCATTAGTTATGTCATTATAGTCAGTATTCAATATTCATCCTCAATAAAAATTTAGTCATTATTCATTAGTCATTACCCTGAAAATACTTAAGTAGTCATTACTCATAGTCACGCTCAAGTATTTGATTTTCACTTTTGTAGAGCTTATGAAGTTATTAGTCAATAATCATAATTGTGACTAGCGTTTGCCCAACTCTGATCTGGCGTAGCAAAACTGTACAAATTTTTGAAACTTTTGGGGCAAGCTGTGTCGTGTTTGGTGTCATTTTAATTAGAAAAAGGAGACGAATACGATGGTAAAGGTTCCATTGACGAAAATAAATTGATTGATATTGACTGAAAATAAGGAATTTTTATTTTTGGATTTACAAGGTTGAGCTGGACGAACCTTCAGTCCCTTTCTCTCTTTCAATCGCCATCCTACATTCGACACAAAGAATGTCTCCCTTAAAACTCTTCCTCGACATACCCAACCATACGACAGTTACAGAGCTATTCTTGCACGTCCTTTATCGTGAGCTATTAATCAAAATTTGCGTTAGACTTAATACAGCAAATAAATCTTGCCTCGGATACCCAAACAAGATACGGGATAATCCTGATCTACAGGTCTTACTGTCAACCCATAACCGAATATACAGACGGCCATTTTCTCGTAAAGAGGGACTTAAACGTGAAGGATCATTTCTACGAGATTATGATCGAGAATCGCCTGACCAAGAGTAACGTACCTCAACAATCCGCTTTTGCCTACACCTTGAACAGGCGAAATATGGAACCGAATAAATGTAGATAAATTAAATAAATGTAGCCCAATGTGGCTGAAAAAAATTCCTTTTTATTTCTATATTAGCGCAACAGTGTGGAGAATGTATATGAGTGAAAAATCTAAACAAATTTTGTTTGTAGAAGCTGCAAATAAATCAAACTTCATTTGTTTATGGTTATTATCAGAATGTTATTTAAAAAAAAGGTTGTCTTCATCTCATTTTGTCTTGATACGTTCTAGCAACGTGATTGCATTACTTTTGTCAGAATTTCTACAGACTAACGTGTTGCGCAAAACTGTAACCATATCATCGATTTCATCGTTCCGATTTTGTTCTTGCGCATCCACCGGCGACATGAAAATTCGAACAAAGAAAAATTTTGGAATTCGTGGTCGAACATTTCGAAAATTTTTTAATACGATTTCTTCTGGATTTAACTATACCTTAACTTTTAATGTAAATCGTAATTGTGGTTTTCTTTCTTGAATAAAATTTTTCAGGTATGAAATAAAGCACGTTACAAAATATTCTTTTGAAATTTTGATTTGAAGCTGATCAAAAATAATATTTTCAATTCCAAGGCAAATTATTGAAATACGTAAAGTGAGGGGAATACAGTTACCCCCTCTTTCTGCCATTACCGGGATAGAGTATAAATATAGTGGAGCGATGAAAAGATCAAACCAAAATCAAGCCAATTTAATTAAATGCGACTGTTTATAGTGGAGCGGTGACGAGAGAATAGCAGTGTACATACATAGAAACAGAGTTGGGCAAACGCTAGTCACAATTGTGATTATTGACTAATTACTTCATAAGCTCTACAAAAGTGACTAATAATTAATGACTAAGTAAATACTTGAGCGTGACTATGAGTAATGACTACATACAGTAGCGGATAAAAGTTTAAGACCACTCTAAAGAAGACGATAACTTTTTTAATATTGTACTATAAGATTTGAACTTTTTTGAGAAGCTAGAGCAATTAGTTTACCGAACCCGTAACAAAAATTTTTACAAGTATATATTTTTAATTTAAATATTTGGCAAAATTCGGTCTAGGGATAATAAAATACCGAAAATATTGTAAAATAAATTCTTACTTCAGTAAAAAAAATTTTAACGGTTACGTGAAGGTGTTTTTGATATCTCAGATATGTATTTGAATTCTTAAGTAAAATTCATTGATGTTGTACATGCTTTATTACGATAGGCTTCAATTACCGATTAAATCTTTTCGACATGTGCTAGTAAAGAATAGAGATCACGGTTTTGGACGTGTATTGAGGATACACGTATTCACGTGTTCACGTGTACAGCTTGTCAAATGTAGCTGTGCGGTTGACCAAATTGATAGGGATACGCAGAAGAAAACAAAGACCGCACTCGACGAGAGAAGGATGCAACATTTGAACGGTAGAGAGTACACACCTCGTCAAAAGTGCGTACTGTCTATTATTTCTTAGGCCGCTATTAGACTAGGCCACTGGTGGCGCCACCAGTGGCCCAGCACGTCGCACTGTGGGTTGAAACACGAAAAACGCGGACAAAAGTCATTTTTCTGACTAAACCAAACATGTAAAATTGTATTATTAACTTGTTAGTAGATAAATGAGGCATCATTTTCTACATTTCATTTTCCAAAATTCCATATCTATATCCTACAATTAAATGCTGAAGTTCAATAAAAATTCATGAGCTTATCTTCTCCTGAATTTTTTAGAATATCGTCTCATTTAGTACGTTATAACTTAATACACGTATGAGTAAGGATGTTTTGCATGTACTTAGCTGAAAGCGTGTTTCAAGACGAAAATAATAAGCATGGATTTGATATGCTTTTGTTGTATATAGCACCTATAACCATTGATGAAACAAAGTGTAATTTTCTAGCTTTTTTTCTATTCAAATACAGTTATAAACCGAACGCCAACGATCGCCACAATAAAATTTATACAATGTTATTGGTAGACATGTGTACAATAAAACTAAAAAGGTTTCACTAGCAGATAGCTGCAGATGTGTATACTGTCTCACAAAAACGATGACGCGCGAGGTGAATGCGCGGTTGCGCCGCACAGTGGGTAAAACCGATGAATTCTGTGTCAAAATCAAAGAACTTTTGATAGAAATAAGATAGAACTATGAATTTTTTTAAATGAAAGCTGAAACTTTGCAGAATATGGGATAATTATGAAAATTGTGGTACGAACGTTTCTTAACATTGAGAGAATTCGTTAAACTTGCACAATTTCAAGAAAATTGTGGTTTTTCCAATACTACGCACGGAAAAAATTTTTTCTTATCATGCTATATATCATTTTCAGTAGATTTTTTCACGCTGATTTCAAATCTGATATCAAAATTTGTCTACGACCTCAGAATTTTGCAACAAATTGAATTTTTTGTGAACACAACTTATGAAATCATTTTTTCGTTTAAATGACTTGGTAACCCACTAGTTTGAAGGCATATTGTATTCTCATATATAAAACACGTTAAAAATAATCATAATGAAGTATTTGAACGTTTACTTAACGCATATCTATAACATACAGTAGCGGACAAAAGTTTAAGACCGCTCTAAAGAAAACGATAACTTTTTTAATATTGTACTATACGATTTGACAATTAAAAAAATCATAGGCCGAGTCCCTCCGTGAACCCTCTATTTATATAAATCCGTTACTATCCGCGAACGTGAAATCAACAACGGTCGTTAAGCGCGATTCGTCCGGCAATTAACATAAAGTAAATTATACTATAATTTATACTATAAATAGCTTAAAAATATACCATTATTAATAATAAAACAATTAATAACATGTACGTCCCAATTCGAGAAAACCGTTTCGAAAAAACCTTACATAACTTTTATGGGTTTGGAATTAAACAAAATCTGATTGTTAATTTGAATTCAGCACCTCAAAATCTATAAAACGATACCATTTTTATTAATTTAAACTTAGAAATAGCTTCAGAAATGATTTTTGTCCGCGTTTTTCGCGTTTCAACCCACTGTGCGTCGTGGGGCATTGAATCATATGGAGCCTATTACACGAGGGCACTTGGTGGAGCCACCAAAAATTGTTGCCGATCTGGTGGACGGCATCGGCAACCGGCCGGGCAACATTTGGTGGCGCCGCCACCAGCCGGGGCATTGATTTGAATGTAGCCTATTAGAGAAAGCCACCAAAGTTGCGCCACCAGAATCACGAAAACATGAACAATTGACGACATTGACGTTCAAATTACCACCACATTTATCGTAAAATGTTTATCGGAACGCTTGGTGGTACCACCAGTTACCGATTCATAAAAGCTCTTCAATTCGGTGGCGCCACCAAGTTGCGCCACCAGTGGCCTAGTCTAATAGCGACCTTACAGCTATAAACATACAAAACAACTGTTTATATGTTTGTGTGAATACACTTGTGTCACTATACTTTTTGAACTGAACTGTCGCAACGTGAATCGTTTGACAGGTGACGTATCGTTGTGAAGTTCCGCCTATTTACCACTGCGCAACGGGGTCATTTCCCCTTGCGGGGGACATTCAGCCGCACAGCTAGATTTGACAAGCTGTACTAATGTATATCCGTGTTTTAATCCGTGTGCCTCTTTATACACAGATACACGTGTACTGAAGTAAACGTGTACACGTGTATCGAAATACGCAGATAATACACGGGTACACGTGTATCTAGCTACACGGATCATATACGGGTATCCGTTATTTTCAATACACGTACAGCAAAAAGGAAGCGTCTTTAGCCAGAAAATGTAAAGATTTTGGTTTTTCTTCATCAAAATAAACAGTTAATTGATTAAGGTTAAATTAACAGAAATTATGATGTTTGTTAATTTTCGAAACCTCTCATGTTAATTCTTGTATATTTGAATGTACTATCTGTGTATCCGTGTACTCGAATACACGGGCACACGTGTATCAAAATACACGGATAATACACGTGTACCCGTATATTCATGTTCACAGTTATACGTGTATTATCCGTATATTTTGATACACGTGGACACGTGTACTTCAGTACACGTGTATCCGTGTATTAAATAGTATCCGGACTTCTGCACGGATATATTAATTACACGTGTGCACGTGTATTTTCAATACACGTGAAATGGGTATCTCTAGTAAAGAAGAAGAAACTTGAAGTGTCTTTATTATTTGATTGACTGCATCAGTACGTTTAGAGAGGCCGTATGACATTTAGGAAACCCCCCGACACTTTACAAAATGTATAATTTAACCTCGAAATGAATATTAATGCCAGATGCAAGGACTGCGTGCGTAACTGTTATAAGACGTATGTAGGAAATTTTAGCAATATCAAAATTGCTATCACCGAGGTATGTTTGAAAATACAGGGTGACAAGAAAGAACGGAGTTAAAAATTTCTTATTATAATTCTGTCAAATCGACGAATTTTGAAAAACCAAATGATGACAACCATAACATAGACCTTTAGTATTCATATATTAGGTCGTCCCAAAAGTTCCTTCTGGAATTTGTTCCTTTAATGTTACTAAATAAATACAAACAATGCGATAATCTTTATGTTGATGTTTTAGTACTTCCTAACATAAATTTGCATTATGTGCATGAATCGAAAACCAACCTTTGGGACAACCTAATATTTATTTAGCAATATTAAAACAATACATTTCAGAAGAAACTTTTGGGACAACCTAATATTTAAGAAGTTTCGAAGTGGCCACCCTTTGAGCCGATTCAGAGGCTCAAACGTGTTTTGAAATTTTCGGCTATGGGCCGCAGCTCTTCTGACGTCATTCGGCCCCACACCGGGCACAGAGATTTTTTCAGCGCCTCGAAACTTTTATGGGGATGAGCACAGGCCCTGGCCTCCAAAATCGACCAAACGCTGGAGTTCATAGAGTTGAGATCCGGTGAGTATGGCGGCCATTTCGCAGATGTGATGAAACCTGGAAAATGGGATTTGCTACGGTTTTCGTGGATCAAGGGGTCAAAATCAACCAAGAAGTGTATCGACGGGACATTCTCGAAGCCGTCGTTTTTCTGTAGGCCCAACAGCACCACGCCGATCCCGAATGGATGTTACAGCAGGATTCCTCGCCGGCACACAGGACGAACACGACTCAGGAGTGGTGCAAAGCCCATTTTCCATGTTTCATCACATCTGTGGAATGGCCGCCGTACTGACCGAATCTCAACCCGATGGACTACCGCGTGTGGTCGATTTTGGAGGCCAGGGCCTGTGCTCGGCCCCATAAAAATTTGGAGTCATTGAAAAAATCTCTGTACCAGGAGTGGGACCGAATGACGCCAGAAGAGTTGCGGTCCATAGCCGAAAATTTCAAGACACGTTTCAGCCTTTGTATCGGCGCAAAGGGTGGCCATTTCGAAAGTTCTTAAATATATGAATACTAAAGGTCCATGTTATGGTTGTCATTATTTAGTTTTTCAAAATTCGTCAATTTGACAGAATTATAACAAGAAATGATTAACTCCGTTATTTCTTGTCACCCTGTAATATTACGCATTATACATACACGGTAAATACCTTGGATAACGGCGGAAACAATGTAACGATATACATTCCTAGAAAATTATCGTACGTCATTTGTTAAAATATGAAACGATAAGGAGATCATTGTATATGGTAAAGACGAAAATTTGCAATGCGTAAAAAGTAATTACAGTTCCCAACAGGTGACCTTTACGGATTGTAGGTATTTTATTATTATTATAGATATTCTACGAAATATTTACGAATAATATTAACACTGTATATGCCTTGGACTAACCTCAAACAGTCTCTTTTCAGGGTAGTTCTAAATTTCGTTTTCCTCAAGTTACGGGAATCCCGTTATCTCTATTGTTTCAAGGAACCCCACATACTTTCCGGAACGAAATCGGAAGGAGGAAACAGTGTCGCGTATTTAAATGAAAGTAAACTGCATTTCTGCAGGCAGCGTTGCATACAATTACGATAATATTGTAGAACGAACTGTCATTTGTGTTCTCGGATTTTTAGGTTTGCGATACCTTTCGCGGAATACGATTTTGTAGGCAACATAAATTTTCTTTGATAGGGTTCTGTACTGCGATAAGGAGACTCCGGATTTTACGTATTCATGGCAAAAATGAGCAAGTGCTGTTTTAAACAGTGAAAATATTAAAAGACTTCAAGAGTATTCATATATTACATTCACCACGTCAAACTTATTAATGAAGAATATAAAGTTGTATTTAGCTCCTGGGTATTGCAATTGATGCATAAACTTTTTATTTTGTATAAACATCCGGAGTCTAGCGATAAGGATTACATAATTCTAAGCAGAATCGCCAGGTCGAGGGAATTGACTCGAGTAGAGGGGGAAAAGTTACGTCCTCTCTGCCAGTAGCGGCGGAAGTGTGGGGAATAGCGTCGTAGAAGGGGAAGGTAGAATGGGGACACTGGTTCGAACTTCGATAGAAATACTGGATGGAATTTCTTGAATAAAATGACGTATCTAATAATTAGATTACTTTTTATACGACAAATAATTTACGAGTAAAAGCTGGTGGCACGTCAACGTCACGTAACAATCGTGGTTACAAATATAATGTAAACAGACATATTTTGCGAATTGGAGATAAAGCGAATTTGTTATTCAGTAATTTAGAAAAATTCAAGGAAAATTCATTTTATAATAATGTTTTATACTGCGAAGTGCTACTCCGATAATATGCATATTTCAATCGAAATTCATAGTTCTACTTACAAATTGAAGAAAATGTTTTTTTTTTTCTTAAATTTACATGTCTCCTATAAGTATAATGTTTTTTATAACTCCTTCTCCGAGATGTGAAACTTAATCACCATTTTCTACCTGCCAATTTCGTAACAATTTAGCGTTGTTGTATCCAGAATCTAGGAGACTGCGACGATAAAAAAAAGCAACTCGGCTAATGCGATGAGTCACCTCAAGAATCATTGCACCACAGCCTGACAAGTCAACGTACTGTGTCTAACGTAAACATCGCGATCAGAGTTGTGCAGAATTACAATTTAATTACTCCAGGAATTATAATTACAAAGTAATTGAATTACGTTGTAATTCAGTTATATTGTAATTTATAATTCAGATCTTCATTCAATTAAATTACAATGTGATTCGTAATTGCAATTGGAGTACAATTATAAAATATATTGTAATTAAATTACAGTGTAATTCGTAATTGCAATTAGAGTACAATTATAAAATACTTTTTAATTAAATTACATTAATTACGAATTACGATGTAATGAAATTTCGAGAGCTGTATTTCAATTATATCGTATTTCAATTAAATTGTACTTTAATTATATTATCTTGCAATTATGTTGTATTTTAATTACACATCTGATTAAAATACTTAGTAATTGAATTAATTGAAAGGTTTGAATTATGTAATTCAATTACGACATAATCGTATTACTATATAATTGAAATACAATGTAATTGAATTAGCACAACTATGATTGAGATACAGAATCGGTCAGAATGTCAGATTGAATAATTTGTTTTTTTCTTCATTTTTCTTTAGTTCCTTGAATATTAACACTAAACCTACCAAGCTCAAAACATATAAAAGTGAAACACCTTATGAAATTGAGAAGATTGAATTTACTTAAATTGTGCACGGTTTTCATGATACATACTGTGTGCTTAAGTAAAGAAATCAATTCAGTAATTTCCTATGAAAGCGTTTTTACAATTTCAATAACTATGGATCCGAAAACCAGTCAATAATTAGCTCAATATTATATACAATTTATGTCTTATTTAAAAATGTATTTCTTAATAGTTTGCACTGTTTCAATCGATTTAATTATTGATTTTTAGCTATTTTTTATTTTATTTATTTTAATCATTCATTTAACAATTTGTTTTCCACCAATACCAGTTAATACTTTATATTTTAATGATTCATTTACTAATTTATTTTGCAACAACACCAGTGAACAATTCACAATTTACGAATACGTTGATAATTCATTCAAAAATTTGTTTTTCAGCAAAACTAGTTAATACTTTGTATTTTAATGGTCCATTATACAGTATTTTTGATAATAGGTGGGTATAATAAGTGCGACGGAATAAATTAGTGTTTTTAGTTAAAATGAAATGAATATATTATACGGCGATGCAGAATTCCTTGGAAAACAAAGAGCGAGGACTGTGTTAACTGGCCGATTACCAAATGTTTGACATTGTTGAATATATGCATAACAGATTGGTATCACGATCCCCTAATGCCACGGTACTTTCTTCCACCACGCAATCGCCTCGGTGCTCAGCCACATACATATATCTGAAATGTGAACTGCCGATATGCTTCACTTCCCCGGTTAAACTAGCACACGTTGTTGCTCGGGTAGCCAAAGTGGTTGGTGTCTAAGACTGAGAGTGGGACTAGTGTTGTAATTATATAACAACGGTGGATTGTTACAGTGTCAGGTAAACCACAGGGAAGTCCATTACATTTGGTGACGGATCATTCTTTTTCGCAGTCGATGCGAACTAGACAATATTTTGCAATTAAACTACATGGTGAACATACCAGCTAAACTCGCGTAGCCTTGAAGGATAGACTTGAAAGTATTTTCGTAAATTGCTGCAGAATTTTTGTCAAGATTCTCAGTAAACAAATCGCCCCGGTGCATCAAAATTCCATCGCACGATCGTCTCATTAATATTTAAGTGTTAGACCACGTGGTAGTCATTAGACCAGTTGAACTCGGTAGCCTTGAAAGGTATACTTGAAAGTATTTTCCTGTATGTCTGCAGAATTTTTTAAAGAACCGCAGTAAACAAATTGTCCCGGTGCATCAAAATTCCATCACACGACCGTTTCAGCAATATTTAAGTGTTAGACCACGTGGTAGAAATTAGTTGAAGTTGGTAGCCTTGAAGGATACACATAGAATGCCCAATAAAATAGTTCACCACCACATGGTGAAAATTGGAACGTTTTAACATGACATCCTTATGGGGCATACTATTTTGAAAATTTTGGGAAATTTTTAAGGCTTGTCAGCAAGGGAAAATTTCTTAAATTAATACTTTGTCTAGTTTTCATCACGTGGCCTAATATCGAATAAATTCATCTATTACCCTCGGTTTTTCAGCCTTTGAACAATATTTTGTTTAATATTGAATCATATGGTAAATAGTCTAAAATGAAGAATTTCAACCAAGACTTATTTTGTTGAAACTATAATATAGTACATAATTTTATGCGCGATAAATATTTAAACATTTTCATCTACCATAATTGCATAAGACCTCCGGTTAGGAACTATCTAATTGTATATCGCGGAACGAACTCTGTTGCAGATTCATTTTGCAATCGGGAACCTATCGTTTACCTTGCACGCTGCATTATGTTGCAGCCGCGAGATACCTTTGATTCATACAACATTTATGCAACATTCATCTACGAATTCGATTTTTGTTATTGTGATTTGTTATCTGTGATTCTATCATTATTTTGAAATTTCTCAATTTTTCACTATTAGCTCGGAATATTTTAGAATTTTGCACATCGCTACAATATTAAGAAATGTTCTTACAAAACATGAAAATTTTTTTGAAGGAAATGTGTATATTCATAAAAACTATTGATGTTTTTATTCTGATATGAGATGTTGTTTCTCTTGCACAAGATTTCTTGGTTGCTAAAGAAAATTCACGCTCCGATTTTTATAAAGTTATTCATGTAAGTCGAAACTAGTCTATCCATAGTTACTTTAGTACAGGCATTAATTCAATTGTGTGTATAGATGGACATAGTTAATTTGTAAAGATAATTGAACTTCCTGGTAAAGTTAATATGCCAGAGCGACTTTCGACAATTATTTAATGGAATACGAAGAATAGGCGATACAACAGTGCTTATATAAGTTAAATGTAAAGTAAAAGTACGAGAAGTAATACATATACATAGTGATTGCTCGTGCAGTTCTTTGTGCATTGTAATCGACACAAAACGATGACGAAATAATTGATCGTTTTTTTTGTGCAGAGTTCTGTTTAATTAATCTTGTTTTCATGTTTCATTAGAATTTTGTAAATATTTTCGTATCAAAACCATGTGCAATGCATTTTATATAAAAATACATTTTCCATGTCATTACTAGTTTTTAGCATACACCTGTAACAATAACATTTTTAGTATAACAGCAACATTAGCTGCTTCTGAAACTTGTTTTACTGCTGGGAATATGCCTAGATAGTTAAGAAATAAACCAATCGTTATCAGATAATGTAAATGTGTTATTTGATCATGTAAATATGTTATTCGACAATGTAAATATGAGGATGTATTTTGATGCACGTGTGCTGGATGTGAAATAGCACACGTGAAATTGTACACACGTGCATTTAAATACACGTGACATATTATAATAATAATATACTATTAAATAATATACTATTGACATTAGTGACCTTGCGTGACCTCGATTATCATTGTGTCGTATACGAATGAATTCGTACTGGCAGACGCTTTCACACGATGTCAAAAAAGAAAGACATACGATTCCATGTTTGAAAAATCGAAGGCATCTTCACTTGAAAAAAATAATGCAGATACAAAAATGTATAAACATCATTATATTGTTAGCAAAAGACAATATAACTTTCTCCCCTTTCATTTGTTCCAATGTTTACTTTAAAAAGATGCATAGCACTTCGTTTCGAAATAGAAACTAGAAAATAAGAAATAGAATAATTTGTTTCTAATGTCTATTTAAAAAAAAATGCATAGGGTTCCATCTAAAAAATTGAAGGTCATCTTTGTTTCTTTCTAAACCACGTAGCCATTATGTACATTGTTTGCAAAAAACAGTGAAACTTTTTCCTCTTTCATTTCTTCTGTTTGCTATTTGCAAGAAAAACGCTAGTGCTGACATGGACACGCTGTATGTGAACTTTAACCCTTCGAGTGCTGTGCCGGAGTCATTTTTTACCGGGAACATGCAAATTGTCATACAAGTACTCAATTTGTGGCAATTAAACTAACTGAGTAATAGCTGTTTGTTTTTGTCATTGCGGATATCGGAAAGACTGATGTGTCTACACGAGATATCACCAAAAGTAAATTTTTAAAAATGATTAATTAGAGCTGCGAACGGTCCTGAGCAATTAATATAGCTATAAAAATCGTCCGGTGTCCGAGGGTTAATTAGTATCATCAAATTGAAGAATTTTTTTCACGTGACTAGAAGTTTGATGGGACCGAGCTAACGCGTTTTTTCTATCGCAGAAGCCGTAGCCCGGTCAATTAAGGACCCACTTTCGAGGCTGGCGCGAGTGAAACCGTGAACACCTCGCTGCAATTCACCGATTCGCGTTCCCCGTCCGCGAACTCGCCTCGTCCTGGAGCGTTGCATCTTTTTCGGCTTTCTGCTCGGCGTCGTCGTCGTCACTTTTCGCTGGTCGGCCCGGCCGAGGAGTCGAACGCGCGACCGCGTACGTCTGCCTGTTGGCTTGCTCTCGTTTAGAACGGCTTTCGCCTACCCGAATCTCTCGTAATCTCTCGCGTCTTCATCCCCGTGTCAATCAATGAATCAGTAATCAATCCGTTCGTTATTGATGCCTTGTTGCGGGCCAGTTTCGCGCGTGAAATTTCAAAAACGCTCCGCAATATTATGTGATCTGTGCCGAAGGGGTGAGTGAGCCAGGAAATGATCGAGGAAAGGATTCACGAAGAGACATGGTGAATTATATGGACGTTGCTCTGCTCGGTGAGTGCATCTGTCGATTATTCTTCTGATGCATGTTTTAGACTTGTTCTGGAGGAACATGTGGACGCCAGCTTTAGCTTTATCAACCGTGGTCGCTATCTACTGACAGGATATCATTCGTTGACACTGCGAACGTGACTTTTTCGACGGATATACAGTTACTCACAAAATTGAGCTAAACAAGCTATATCTTTATTTAAACTACAATTAGTGTTATTGGCGCACTGGTTCGATCACTTGGAAAAAATATAGCAAATATGCAAAAATTACATGAAATTTAATTCGACGTTTCGGTCTAGGTTTAGACCATTTTCAAGAATAAACAAATTTCCGTGTTGCGTCTGTAAGAATTAATCAAAAATATATTTTAAATCGTTTAGTGAAACTATTTTCATAAGCTGGTATAGAAATGAGTGAAAATAGTTTCACTAAACCATTTAAAATATATTTTTGATTAATTCTTACAGACGCAATACGGAAATTTGTTTATTCTTGAAAATGGTCTAAAACCTAGGCCGAAACGTCGAATTAAATTTCATGTAATTTTTGCATATTTGCATATTTATAAACAATTGTCGATCGAGATACAGAGAACCGTTATATCTTTATTTGTTCGATTGATCAAAATTGATCAAAAATCAGACTTTTATACTGACAACAGGTGACTAATACTCTCCATAAAAAGATAGGATTAAATAATTTTTTTCATCGGATGAAGTAAAAGCTCTTGGTTAAAATTACTGTAGAGAAGAAGTTATTGGATAATCAGAAAAAGTAACGTAACATAAAGTTAGTCCACTGCGATTAACGAACTGCAAAATTTGTATGCGTTTATTGTGTAAATATTGAAAGTACAGTAAAATTCGATAGAATAAAATCTTACCAAATTATGAATATGTTTAAGATAAAATTGGCTCTTACGACTTTCGAAAAAATTAGATTCAAAAATGTTCTACACGAATTTCTAAAATTACCTTCGAAGCGTAGACAAAAATCCGCAAAAATAGACCGACGTCCTCGACGGGTAAATCTTTCCAGAAACGAAAAATAAATAGCATTACAATGTTGAACTTGCATTTCAAATGTACATTTTTTTTACAATTATTACAATTTTTCGAAACAAGTGTCGAAGAATGACAGCTCTAACCTTCACAAATGTAAAAATCAGCGGAATTTGGACTTCAAAATAGATTTCTATTTTCGGTATACAAGTCGAACAAAATCTTTTAAAAGCAATAGGCTCCGAGGCTTGGATCATGTATTTCCAGACCAGGATTTATATGCAACGACCACCCACGTTCTCTTGGTGGTCACGTGTACCGCACGTGTGACAATAAACAATTTATCCTTTGGCATTCGCGGCCAGTTTACATTTTAAATTCGCATATATTTGCAAAAACTACTGTCTAATTTTGTGTTGAGTAATATTCTATAATTTTCTTATAAGCATTATGTTGTGCAACAAATAAATGTGTGCAAATATTTTTCATTGTTTTGGCAGTTCCCGGGAAAATGATAAATTATCGATTTTGAATGTATTTTATGGTTTCATTAAAACAATTAATTCTCGTTAAAACGTGCAACGTAGTACTACGCGGATTATCAGAATGTGATTCTGAGAACCACAGAGACGTGCATAAATAATGAAATACTGTTTTGAATTAAAGTAAAAAATGACGTTACAAGCGTGACATTGTTCTTTCTTTTGTATATTGAAGACGAAACGTGATTTGATAACTATCAACGTACATTGAAGATTGTCGCGTGAAGTAGTTACACTGAGAAAAAAAATCCTGTAGAAACAAAAAAAATATATGTTGATTCAATAAGATGTACTATTGAATAGTGCCAATATCATATGAACTTATTTTAATATTTAATACTATTGAATTTCAAGAGCAAAACTCATTTCCGCCAATCGTATAAGCCAATAGCTTGACCATCAATGTTTTCAAAAAAATAAGATGTGGCCTCGAACCAATTCCAGTATAAATCAATACATTTCTCAAATTTTTTTAACAACATATCTGATTGAAGGAAAAAGAGAAATATTACGAATAATAATATACGGTATTGAATCAAATACTATTTTCAATCATTTCATGATGGACAATTCAAATACATCACGATTTGCTTCTAAATTTCATACTATTGAAAAGAATACATTGATATTCATCGAAGTAAAAAAATTACAATAACACGCGTGTTATTGAAGTAACTACTTTTTCTCTGAGTGTAGGTTGTCTGCATATTTATTCCTCGAAATCAATTCAGACGTAAAATTCTCTTACAATAATATTAGTGATATTAAAGTCATCTCGTGAAAAAATGTCCACAGAATACTACTGTATACAGGTTAGAGTGTTATGGTTGCAGCACAAAACATCTGCAAAGTTGCAAATTTACAAATTTGCAATTTCGCGTTTTCTCTTTCCGACAGTGTAATAAAAGATTCGAGTGATGATCATTAATCACTCGGCACATCCGTGAGTTCTCGGCGTCAATTTGCATGACGCGTGCTGTGCCCGAGTGGTTCAGTGACTGGGATGACGTCATATCGCTACTCTTTCTCCGGAAGAGAACGACCGGTCTCCGGCCGCGTGCTACGAGATCCTTAATTAGAGTGTCTACCGTCTAGTGTCTAGTGTAGCCGCGGCTTTGAACGCTAATTCGCAGCGGAAGAACTGGATGAATCGCTGTTATGAGCTGTCGGAAAAAGTCTTTGATCTCTAGTTCAGTTGTTTCGGATGAATTCGCTCTCTCCGCACAGGGTGAATGGACACAGGCCTTTCTCGAATAAATGGAAAAATATAATACTTCGATGAAAAAGAAACAAAATTTAAATTTTTTTAATTATTCAAGCCTCAATTACAGGACCGTATAAAGACCCTCCGAGGCCCCTAACTATTTGAAACACGCTGTTGCCTTTATACAAAGACGCCGACAAAAAAAATTGCATCATCGCATGAAAAAATAATCTTTCAACATTTAGTAAATTGGATCCGTGATAGCTGCACTAAATTCTCTTAAAATACACTTTTACCAATTCTGTGCAATCTGATGTAATAGTGCTGCAACTTGCGCGGAGAATTATGCGAGACTGGCTAAATAAATAAAAAGCATTGTTACCTAATTTCAATACGACGGAATTTTTATGGCTAATTCTTGTCTATTTTAATTTTACAATTGTATATTAGATTATTTTATCGTTATTATT
Source organism: Lasioglossum oenotherae (assembly GCA_028455765.1). NCBI lineage: Eukaryota > Metazoa > Arthropoda > Insecta > Hymenoptera > Halictidae > Lasioglossum > Lasioglossum oenotherae. The sequence goes on from CM052295.1 coordinate 7,601,441, forward strand.
GTATAAAGGAATTTTATTACGATTTCGTATATAAACAATTCCTAGTATTAACTATAGAATGAAATTTTATTTTCCGATATATTCACTATTCACTCATATTTTATCTCTATTATTTTTTCTTCATAAACATATATCCAACGGAAAAAAGTAGATTAGGATTTTCCGACAGAACTAAATCGATCACTACGAACAGTCGCACGTTCCAACGCAATTACAGCAATTCGATCTATCGGTTAATCGATCGATCGATATTGCCAAAATCAATGGGTGCTGGTTCTCTCGTTATTTTCAATAATAGTTCCTGCGCGATCTAGACGCCCAAACAACCGAGTACACGTTGCTCTCTCACTTTCCAAATTCCTGTTCCTGCGAGCATTTTATATCTACTACCGAACGACTACGATTCAGTTTTCATTTCTGCCCACAGAGAAACTGCAGTTCGGGTCATTTGGTTCCGTATGCACTTTCACGTCGAAACGATCTCCCGTTGCTTCGAGTGTATTGTACTGTTTCTGTTATCTCCCGTTTAGCTATGACATAAGTCGATATACGCTGACCAATAGACGATCGCAGATTATCTTTTCACGGTGCAGTGACCATTAATTATATAATAAATTACTCGACTGTTCGGACAATTAAATCTTCGAATTATTCTAGCTGTAATTTTGGAAATCAAATATTGTGTTCACGAGAACAATTTTTCAAAAATAAAACTTTAAGTAGTATTTTACAATATTATGTTGGAACATATGTTAAAGAATTGAAAATTACCGTATCGTTTCTCCTATAAAATCGTAGCACAGTGAAATTATTAAAAATCTGATATTTTATTCGTGAGAACAATTTTTCAAAAATAAAATTGAAAATAGAATTTTATATGAAAATCACTCGAAATGAAATTTGTGGGAACACGTGTGAAAGAGCTGAAAATTGCCGTATCGTTTTTCCTATAAAATCGTAGCACATGAGAATTTTGGAAATCTAACCCTTTGCACTCGGTTCTCCCCTCTGAGGCACCACTAAACATTGCTGTACCATTATTCAAAATATTGTTTACACTATTAAATATATCGGTATCTAATCAATTATTAAACATTTAGTTATTGTATGAGGTAATACGCCAATTTCATATCTACAAAATGTTAAAAATCACAAAGAAATATTCTAGAAATATTCTAGATCGGAAAGAAAGTTTAATTTCGCAGTTAAAATAGCTCCGAGTGCAAAGGGCTAATATTTTAATCATAAGAATAATTTTTCAAAAATAAAATTGAAAATCACTCGAAATAAAATTTGTAGGAACACGTGTTAATGAGTTAAAAATTACCATATACTTCTTACCATATATATCTCCACAAGTCAGTAATTTTTGCCTAATTTTTGATCCGTCACCAAGAAAATGCCTAAACAACTCTAAAATTATTAATCATTGAAAAAATGAAGAAAAATCCTTAGCCGGAAAGGATGAGTTCTTTAAATATAGTAATTAATCACCGGTAGGTAATGTAATGTACCTAATGCTTATTATTAGACTGCGGATCATTAGGCAAAATAAAAGTTTTCTAAGCCCATTGTGAGAAACCAGACAAATTTTAATAAGTCAAAGACGGTGTAATAATATTCTCGGATTGTTTTAATGTTCTCACCGTTTTCTATTTTACTTATGCATTTTCCTTCCGAATGCATGAAATCATTCTATTACACGTGCGAGCACCATTCAATTACTGCAGAGAGGGGGTGGAGTGGACGACAAGTTGGTCTCGTGTTGCTCCAACAAGTAAAACTACTCGTTTTTGTTTGCAGGTGACACTGGCCCCTAATTGGATAAAATGAGAGTGCATATCATGATCTTAAGTTTGGTGCAATTGGTGTTTGCATTCCAACACCCCTTTACGGTAAATACGTTATTCGTTTCTTGTGTTGGTAATGGATACGCGATCATTTGAGTTACAATGTTTAGGGTAATTATCTAGAAAACTATCCATCAGAAAAGAAGGTCTTCACAGATTGTAATTACTAAATGATTATTTGTGCAATTTTCAATTTTAAAATTGTAAATTTACAAGTGTAAATAAATTTTTGGGAAGCTTTTTTGCTGTTCATTGTTGATTTGAATCCGAATAGCTAATTGCCTATTTTCGAGGACATCTCAAAAAGTTAATCGCGAGACACAAGGTCACCCCAAGGCAGAGTTCAACATTAATCGATAAAAATTTTAATCAAGATTGATTGAGTAATGTGTACGATTAAAAATTAATCATTGAAAAATCGACGATTAATTCAATCGATTGATGAAGTTAATCGTCAATCGTTGATTAAAAAAAGATATCATCGAAAAAGAACATAAAAGCACGTAAACAGAGTTTGTATCATAGACCAAATGACAATACACCTAAACTCAGTTTATATTTTTTTCAGTATTCATATAGTTTTAATTCCTCATTTCATTTCGAAATTTCAGCAGTTCATCATTAATCATTTATACAATTGACAATTACAATTGAAAGGAATGTAATCGTTAATCGCAAATAACGACTAAAGTAGAAATTTAACCGTTATTCCCAATTAACGATTAATAAGTATGCAATCGTTAACCAGAATTAACGACTAAACTAGGAGATTAATTGTTAATTGCGATCAACGATTGAAGTAGAAATTTATTCGTCAATCGTTGATTAAATTTTTGTCCAACTCTGCCCCAAGGTGACATTTATATTTTATATCAAAACAGAAGAGAACTAAGCTATTACAATGTACGCTACTTTTAAAACCACGCAACTTTCGTTGCAATCATTTTTTCATATGCCAAATAGTTTACAAATAATTTGCATGACATTAGCCGAGTCACTGTGTATAATTGCAAATAATTGCAACCCGGTTTTACAAGTCGAGAAACACAGAGAATGTATTGAGTAACATACGTTTTACGTAAACCGAAACTTCACCTACATGTAAGCCAAACCTAATCCAAGTATCGCCTAATTCGGACCCAAACATAACCTAGACCTCCACGTTTTGTGGCTGGAGAAAAAGGTTGTTCAAATCGGTGCTGATAACATAATTGCGTAAATCGTAAATTAGTGGTCGTTGACGGTAACATGAAGGCTAGGTCTGGGTTAGATAGATTACGCTAATCACATATACAGTAGATACCTCATAACTAAACTGCGAATCTTTATGCATTTATGGTATCTGAAAATTTTCACAAATGGGCGGAATATAAAATTTGATAGAATTTGGCACGATTTTTATTTACTCCAAATCTAAAAAGGCTACGACCACTGAAGATAAGATTTTATTTAACCCCTTGCCGTATTTTCACGAGTCAGTCTCGCGATGAAGATTTTAACAAAATCTAACAAATATGAATGTGAGGCGTTTCTTCTTAGATGAACTCAAATTGAATTCGTTTTTTAATTAATGTTGAAGCATTAAAATAAATGTAGCCAAGCAGAAAATATAAATTTTCTTTTCCCTTCTACGACATTTTTGCGGATAAGGACTGGGCGAAGTATCCGTTTACGTCCGTTGTCAGAATTGGATGAAATTTTGGAAATATGTTCCTTTGACTAAAATGATGATTGTCAGAAGGATTTTTGGCGACTCGAAAAAAATTTTTTTATTTTCGTATGCGTGGAAGGTCCCTCTCCGCCCCCTACCACCTAATCGTAACTAATTCTGATCGCATAATCTTCCCATTGTAGATATTCAATTAATTGGTTCAACAATTGGAATTTTGTAAACATTTTATATTAATTTCCAGAATATACATAATTAATATCTTCAATTAATTGCAAAAATGGGCCGTCACCAGTTTTGTTGACCTCATAGCGCCATAAAAATTCACACATGTGATCTATGATTGAATCATCTTTAATGCCACCTCTACTTAGACTCTAGATCGACATTAAAATAGTAAAAAAAATTTGTCGGTAAGGTAGGGACTGACATTAAAATGGTAAAAAAATTTTTTCGTGTCGTCAAAAATCCTTCAGACAATCATCATTTCAGTCAAAAAAGAACCTATTCCCAAAATTTCATCCAATTCTGACAACGGACGTAAACGGAAACACAGGCAAGGACTGTAATCACTGTGGATCACTGTAACCGTAAAGAAAATGGCAACGGGTTAATTCCACTTACTTGAAATTTGCCTACAAAAATTGAAAATTGCATGAACTTCCGCAATCAACTCGTAACCAAGCTAACATACATTGGGTTAAATGCGTACAGAATATACCATTTCAAGCGAACCATGAAATTATCTATTAAACTATTATTATATATGGGATGTCCGAGATCTGTTCGAAATGTTTGAGATCCTCGAAAGGGGCGGTTGGCGAGGTGATTTGAAGCGAAATTTTCATTAGCAAAAATGCCCGCCTCGGCTTTGTTAAGAAGTTATTAACGAAAAACGCACATCAGTAAGAGCGCTGCTCGGCGGCAGGTTTCACTGACAATGAGCGCAGCGATGGAATCGCGCCGCGGTGAAGCAGTGAACAAGAGTAGGAGCAGAAATTGATTTAATTAGAACTCACTTATTCAGAGGTAATTCCAGTTGCTGGTTTGAAGTGTGTGTCACTGGGCCATTCGGAGACGAACTGCACAGCTGACTTTAGGTATACTGCACAACTGCACAACTGATGGTAGATCACAACCGTGTGCTTCGAATTGACACGTCCTTAGAGATGTTCTCTCTACCACGGTCTAAACGAAACTGATTTTACGCAAGACTTTTCTGAAGAGTATAGGGGGGGGCATTATGGATGTCGAACGACGGGGTGGTCAAACAAAAAACGGGAAACGAGAGGGGCCGCTGAAAGACTAAAATTTAACCACATGTTTACACTTTCCTGCAGATTGGTATGTAGAGAAAAAGAGGTCTGACCTTTTACCCAGCAAAATGCAGAAATGCCAGGTACGCGTGGCGTTTATGACTCTCTATTGTCCTGTTCTAAAAGAAGGACAGACGATGTTTTGACGTGTGAATGTCATCAATTCTAATCTTACAACGGTCCTCTCTTTTCCTACTTTTTGTCTGATCCCCTTCTCTTGTTAACTGCTTCGCCGAGACACGACACCAATGCTGAGCTCAGTGAAATCTGATTGGTCCATGTTTTTCGTTGATAACTCGTTAATAGAGACGTGGTGGGTATTTTGGCAAATGAAAATGACGCTTCAAATGACCTCAGGAACCGCCCCTTTCGTATATAACTTATTGTTTTTGAGAGAATATTTTCTCAACCCCTCTGAAAAAAAGGAGTAATTTATATAATTTTAATTTAGACTGATGTTATACGTCATAACCCCTGTTGTGATTGCTAATTCTCAATTATCATTTCTAATTTAACCTTCCGTCGGGCGCAACCGATCTGAGAGGCACAGCGCGATCATTTAGGTACCTCTTAGGTAAATACCTCGAAAACAGTCACCCCCACCCTTGGAGAGGGCCGAAAAGGTCGGCCCTACGATTATAGACCTCGCCAAGTGCACTATTTCCCTAATAGCAGTTGTATAAATGAACTTAATTAGATGTTTATCATGTTTTTTAAATGATATTGCGCCCGACGGAAGGGGTTAAAAGATTACGATAAAAAGTTATCATTATTTTTATTATTTTTAAATAATCGTACATAATTTTCATTGGGAACGTCGTTCTCTAAATAAGCTATTTGTTAACTAGTTTGCACCTGGCCAGCTGGACACCAACAACGAGACATCCGGATGTTGTTCATGCCACTTCAAAGACACATTCTACATGGACGCAAAATGTGGCGCGACGACTCCATTCATGAATCTGGTTCAAAAAACGATGACGGCTAGATGCGATGTCTCGAGTCCTTGCAACAGACTTGGGAAGGAGACGGTGCCTCAAGAATGGTATGATGCTGAATGAACTTGAATGCCTATATCCAATGATGTCGACAGTATTTTTGATTCCGTTTCTAACAACTTGATAAAATTACAGGTTCGACTTTATCATAGTTGGTGCCGGTCAAGCCGGGCCAATAATCGCCAGGAGATTGAGCGACAACCCATGGTGGAAGGTGCTGCTGATCGAAGCGGGCCCGGAAGAACCGACGATGACTGCCATTCCAGGCCTGGCATTTCACGCAGTGAACTCGACTGTAGACTGGAAATTCAAAACCGAACCTACGGAGCCCCATCCGACTGCTTGTTTAGGTAGGCTACTCATTAACTTCGAGTTTATGGGCTTTTAAAAAAATCGACTTTGCAATAAAAAATTCACAATCGTGTATACTATCAGGTAGAATGTTCATAGCTACTCTTCTGGTAGAGGTAGAGCCTTCAAACATGCCGCAGATGGTTTTCTTTGAGTGCCTAATTTGGTTTGGGGGCGCATTTGACCCCTACTCGGCTATACCCTTTTTCGATATCTTTGGATAATGTGTTGATCTCGCCAGCTTGATTGTTTACTGAATTATAACACAATTTCTTCCACCAGAAACATTCGGCGCATGCAGTTGGCCTCGCGGCAAGATGGTGTCCGGCACCAGCGGCCTTCACGGTATGATGTACGTCCGAGGACATCCGGAAGTGTACAACAGCTGGGCAAGGAACGGTGCCGTAGGCTGGTCCTACGACGAGATAACGCACTACTTTGAACGCGTAGAGAACCCTATTAAACAGGAAATGCTTTCCGACAAGCCCAGAACAGTCCCAGGCCCTGGTCCGATGAAGATCGAGTATTTTCGGGACAAGCCCGCATTCGCCGACGAAGTTCTCAAGGCTGCTGACGAGCTAGGCTACAGGACGTCCATGTTGAAAGAGTACACGCAGACAGGGTTTATGGTGGCTCCCATGACGACACAGAACGGGATGCGAGGCACGACTTCGAGGAACTATTTAAGGCCGGTTCAGGGCAGGAGGAATTTGAAGGTCCTGATAAATGCTCACGTCACGAGGGTTCTGTTGAATCAGTGGCAGAGCAAGGCTTACGGCGTCGAGCTTGTGGACAAAGATGGCTACCGGAGGATCGTCAAGGCCAATAAAGAGGTCATCCTATCAGCTGGAGCTATAGGGTCACCGCACATCCTTCTGAACTCGGGGATTGGACCTAAAGAGGATTTGACCAAGCTGGGTTTGTTGATATTATTTTTAATCCAGACGTTTTTCACAATTATAGCGATGATTAGACTCGTTTAGCCAGCTCTTTTCAGACTTGAAAGCTCAGTTTAGAAAAATTGTCCGCAGGTTTGAACGTTATCAAGGACCTCCCTGTGGGAAAGAACCTGCACAATCACGTATCGATTGGCATACACTACAGCATTAAGGACACTGCCTATGAAGCAATGACTATGGACAGCGTGAACGAGTTCTTGGACACACGCAGCGGTCCCCTGTCCAGCACCGGACTGACTCAAGTGACGGCGTTTTTTGAGAGCAGCTTTGCTGTTGCTGGTATTCCTGATATTCAGGTTTTCTTTGACGGATTTTCACCGAAATGTCCAAGGACTGGCCTGCCATTTGAGTGCTTGAATGGTGCGCTCGCTCTCTGCTCGGATAGGAGAGAGATCATAATGAGGCCCACTGCGGTCACTGTGGGCAGCAAAGGGCACCTGAAGCTGCGGTCCGGAGATCCTATGGTACCGCCACTTCTATACCCGAATTACTTCACTGATTCCAAAGATTTGAAGATATTGATCGAGGGCATTAAGAAGTCGAATCAGCTTGTGAACACCCAAGCTATGAAGAACTGGGATTTGAGGCTGGAACCTGTGATCCATTCGCTTTGCACTGAGTAAGAGCCACTTGATGTTGAATTAATCAACTGTTTGGTCCATTAAAATGTCCTACTGTTCTAAATGTTTTATTATTGTTACAGCTACCACTTCGCCAGCGATGCATACTGGGAATGCTACATAAGAGCTGCCACAGGGCCCGAGAACCATCAAGCAGGCACTTGCAGAATGGGCGGCTATAATGATCCAACAGCAGTTGTGGACCCAGAACTTCGTGTCCGTGGTGTGACGAACATTAGGGTCGCCGATGCTTCAGTGTTCCCAATTGTGCCAAACAGTAACCCAATCGCCGCCATCATGATGACAGCCGAGAAGGCGGCTGACATGATCAGGCACACGTGGACGAAATCGTGAACCTTGACAGTCCGATTATTAGGACAATAGAATAAAGACTATTCTTTTGAAATGTGACGATTATTTTGCTTAATATCATTATTCATTATCACGATAAGTTTGTTTACGGTCGTTGGACTACGAATCTCTATGCATTTTTGGCGCCCTCACAAGTATCACCAAACACAAACATAATCAAATTTTGTACATACTCATGTCAGTTTCGGATACGTTGCATAATTATTCGTAGTTCGATTATTATTGCTTCTCACGGGTTATTAATAAACAGAAAGTAAACATTTTTATTGTACCGCTCGGCGTGCTTCGTTGACAGAATATGCATAACGGGTGTCCTGTTAGGACTAATGAATTCCTCCTTTGTTTTAAGACTGTGTCGAAAATATTTGAAATGTAAACTACTACGCTGATAATTATATAATTAGAATTCACATTTCAATGGTTTATATGCGAGATTTTTGTATACACTGAACTGATTGAACGTCGCAAATGGTTTTCATTAAGATGATTAACAACAAAGGAGAAATTTGGATATTCGAGCTTCTTCGATCGGATACCACGTACAATATTTTTACTTCAGCTCAATTTGCATTGTATTTAATGTTAAGATGTCATTAGACAGTGGATTTTTATAGAAATTCACGTGTTCAATTTAAAATAAATTCCTTTTTTTTCACACAAGAAAATATTGAATTTACTTAGTACATCTTTATTACCGTCACGTAATAGCCGAGGTCAAAACGAGTGATCGTCTTGTAATATCATAACTTTCGTGTAAATTCATGAAAACAGATATCAAAATTACGAAGGTTATAATTACACTGCCGTTCTGTACGCGAAATAGAAAGTTTGTGCATAAATTGCAAGTTGTTGAGTACTTCGTGACGGTACTAACAGCGGCGGACCGTTAACTTTAGGGCCCTGGGTTAACACTGTTTTGGGTCTATGCAATTAATCCAAATTAACTGAAGTACTACAATTTTTTGTATAATTTAATTTTTCTTAAGTTTTTAATTTAAATTGTTTTTCAGCCAGAGTCGCCAAATTAAGACTGTAATCCCCACGTTTCCGCCGTGGTCTGGTCACGTGACCATATCCCCTCAATTTGTGCTCCTTCCCCTCATCTGGCGACTCTGGCTGCAGCCCATGCCCAGATCCGCTGCTGTGTATTAAAAATAAATGATCTATTGTAATCTCGAAAGATTTTTACCTTGTAAAAATACTTTACCTTGTTCACTCCGAAACGTCCTTCTTTAACAATTAACATATCAAAGCGGAATATGAATGTATGCTGCGAATGACGTGTCATCGCATGTTTTATCTGCGCGTTATACTTATCGAAATATCTGCTATGTTAAATCGAACGGTTTGAAGGGCGTGGTATTAATGGGAAATTCACAGTTGCCAGTGTCAGCAAACTTAAGAAGTAATATCTAACTAACTAATTGTAAGTGTAGCATATTTTTCTACTTTATATCTAAGAAATCACAGCAGAATTGAATAGGTAAAATGAATTGTTTCTTCCGAGTTGGCATGGTTCAATATACACACTAGTCATGTTTACAGTTAATTGAAAATACATTAACGAAATAAATTAATTTGTGTAATATTGCAGTTGCAATAATAATAATTGAAATGTAATTCGAAGTACTAAGGAAAATTGTGTGTGTCGTGTTTAACATGGTGAAGTTGCAATAATTTTGTTCATTTTTATGAAAATACAACGGATTGCTGTTTTGAAAGTTAATTGTATTTTAATTATTGTATTAGGTTGTCCTAAAAGTTCGTTTTTCAAGTAAGCGAACACCATTCAATGAGCATTGAGTAGATATTAACGAAAAGATGTTAAATATGACAATGTCTAATAAGAAAAATGATATGTTATATTGTTTCAGCTGCATTCATAGATTATTTTACCGGAAGTAATAGATTCTAATGGATACCTTTATCAAATTATAAACAATTCTATGTTGCAGTGTCGCCAGATTGGCACCAAAACTGGTGGCATGTAAATACTCTCCTCTATTCCCCTTCCACTATCCCATTCCAGCACCATGCGCACACTCCAACGTCCCCCACTAACAAGATCGTATATAGTCGTAGACAACGGCGTCCATGCAGTGCTTCGATTGTGGACACCTTTTCTCGCGCATGCGCGGCGATTTCAGCCTCAATAACGTAAGCTTCTCGATGAAATGGGGTTCCTCGAGCACCCCGCAGAATTTAAAAAAATTTATATGATTTGATTCTGAAAAATGAATGTATAACAAGTATATTTGTGTATATATTGAAACTCATCGGACACGTCCTGGAGTCTTTTTGTCCGGTTAGATTATTTCGGTACATTCCCACCAATATAGCTGCCTTAGGGCTCTGGCTGCTCTGCAACCCAATAGTCGATACGTTACTGTTTTCTCGCGCATGCGCGAGAAAAGATGTCCACAATCGAAGCACTGCGTCCATGCTGTAAACTGGTCTGGTCATCAGAAAGGGAGTACATCGTCTCACCTCGATTCCCCTCATCTGGCATCACCGGTGAGGAGCGATACGCCAATCGGATCCGCTAGTGTGACTCCATTATTAGGAGTGTGCGAGAACCCGAAATATCGGGAACCCGATGGTCGGGACGAGTCGGGTCGGGACGGGTTCCCGAAAATATGACATAAGAGACACTCTTGAAAAGAATTCGTGATGGACAATATTCTTTCAATTTCGAAAACATCTAGAATAAAAAATCTGAAACTATGAATGTATTCATTAAACCGAATATAAATGATTACTGGGTTCTCGAAATTTTTCGGGAATCCCGATAAATTCGAGAATCCCGATTCTTTCGAGAATCTCGAAATTTTTCGGGAATCCCGATAAATTCGAGAATCCCGATTCTTTCGAGAATCTCGAAATTTTCGGGTACCCGTCCCGATCCCGAAAAAATGTCGTGTTCCCGACCCGTCCCGATATTTCCGGTTCTCGCATAATCGGATCATTAGAGTGTGAGTCACTCACTCTAATTGTAAGTTACACAACTCAAAATGTAAAGAAATGTCGAATATGAGTAAAACACAGGCTGCCCTGTACAAAGCAGGCTTCGAAGCTTTAAACCACCCTACCACCCTTTAAATCCACCCTACAGTCCAGGCCTGGCTCCCACTGATTTTTACCTGTTCCCGAACATGAGAAGAGAATACGTGGAACAAAAATGTTTCAGCGATGGTGAAGTAAAGGATGCGGTTTCTGCGTTTTTTGCAGATAACGAGGAATCATTTTTGTTTTCACGAGCATACACAAATTAATTCATAGATCTGAAATACGTATTAGAGTGAAGAATGAATATATTGAAAAAGAAAAACAGTTCTGTAGTTTTATTCATTCTTTCTATCCCCCATTCCGCGAATATAAAAACGCAACCTCGTACAAGTGGATATAAGAATAAATAAAGCTGCAAATGAGTCAGTACGCGCAGTACCGGAAAATCGGAATGACTACATAATGATAAGAGTGTTGTCAGAAGATAGTAATGTGTTGCAAGAACCCGAGAATGTTGGGTCGGGACAAGTTACTGCTCTTTTTCAAGTTTTTCAAGATCTTATCCGTCCCTCGTTTCACGAACTGAATCTGTCATTCGGTGTCAAATTGACACAGTGGTAAAAGATCGATGGATTAACAAGGTAAACAGTTATTTCTCGATGTTTTTTTTTATTCAAATTGATGAGCTATTATTTACGTCTTACGTTTTCTGGTTGCCTGTCCCGCATGGAAAATATAAAAGTAACGAAGTTTCGGCAAGTTAATTTCGGGAGAACTGTGTCAAAGATGTGCCACATTGACGTTGAATGTGCGAAAAACATGAAATTCCATGGGAATGGGAATATTTGTTGTTTTCCGCAACTTCAACGTCATTGTGGCACGTCTTCCCCTTATCCGATCAACTTCATCTTCTGCAGAAATTATTTTCTTACCCAATGGCACAATTTTAGGGGGTGTCGTAAAAAAAATCTCGCAAAAGAAAGTTCACTTGGTATAGCTAAGGTCCACCCTGATGCGCCGCACCTTCCCGACGTCCCATTGATTTAATACTTTGGATATATCATTCTTTCATGAAATGGAACAATATTGCCACTCTAGTATACATATATTTAATACAATGCGGATATCTCGCACGTGGCGACGCGCGTGCGATCACAATAGAATCCACAATATAATTTCCACAATAGAATTATCTATATCAATCGCAATCGCGTGGTATTCAAAACGTTCGCCACGTGCTCGACCAAAAATATGTTTCATGTAAAATATGTACATATATTTCCATGCATGGACGTCTTGTATTTTTTAGCGTTACGAAAGTCGAGTGTGACGAAAAGTTTTAACGGAGAAAAAAACTTCCTTACCCCGACAGGATTCGAAACCCCGGTCTATTTCGCTTGGTGGTCCAACAATCGACGATCTTAGAATAATGGCGAACATTTTGGTATATATCGCAAAGAATAAAATTGTGCAACGACAGAATTTTTCATTTAAGACGTTTTTTTTTGACAATTTCGCATTCATCACGAAAGAACCGTTGCACCAATAATATGC
>CM052295.1:7614235-7756294 GCA_028455765.1 Lasioglossum oenotherae
AATTGAAATATCTCCTGGACTACTAACTTTTCGACATACATAGGTTAGTACATTTTTAAATACCTCATTCCATTAAAAAAAAGAAAGTTAACCTTTATATGACCTTTACGCGTCCACTCGCGAAAAAACTAATAACATCAAAATATGCTCCACTCGATACCATTCAAGCCTACGCTGAAAAATTTTTTGCTACGAGTAACAATAGCGAGAGAATCAAGATGTCAAAATCAGGCGAGACAGCCTGTATGTAAAAATATTTGTCATTTCACAGGTTCCTCATAGATTTTCAGACCACGCAACATGCAGACCTGTATGGCAACAAGTTGCAGTGCCGCGCTTTCGCCGCTGCCATCATCTGTCTTTTCGCAGTTGATCAACGTGCTTCTGCTCTCGCAATGCGCTTTAGACCACAGCTCTGACTATCCAGTGGATCGGACAGTAGATATTCTATCCTCGAAAAGAGAATTTGATTTTCTGATTGTTGGAGGCGGGACTGCGGGCTCTGTGCTAGCCCGACGACTGTCGGAGGTAGATGACTGGGATGTTCTGTTGATCGAAGCAGGGAAGGATCCTAGTCCTGTGAGTCAAGTCCCTGGATTTCTAACGGTGCTTCCTGACACTGCTGAGGATTATAGTCACAAGGTATAAAGAATACATTTGTTGGACAAAGTATCCTTTGCAGGTACTGTTGCTGACCATACTTGTCCATTGCCCTTGCTATGCCATTGACCACACTGTTTGCTCTCCCCGTTAAGTCACTAACTATCTTTCACTATCTCCACTAGATCACTGACCTTTCCCACTATCCTCACTACCTGTCTGACTCACAGAAGCTCCAATCCATAAAATTAACACTTCATAATATCATATTACGGCAATGAGACCATAACACCGAAATTTTTCCTCAAGACCGAGCCCCAAGATGGCTTCTGCCAAGGCAACAAGAACAAGCGCTGCAAATGGCGCCAGGGCAAGGCTCTGGGCGGCAGTTCGGTCATAAATGCCATGCTGCACGTATTCGGCAATGACAGAGACTACAACCGATGGGTGGAGCAAGGCAACGAAGGATGGGACTACGAAACTATGCTCGGCTACCTCCGAAAGGCAACCAACTGTCCATCAGAGTACATAGCCAAGTTTGGGAACAGACACTGTGGAGCGGACGGTCCAATGAGCATCAGAAGTTACAACTACTCTGAATCAATCCAGCAAGAAGTTCTTCTCGATGGCGCTCGGCAGATAGGCTTGGACAACCTGGAGCCCCTAATTGGCGATCGTTATACTGGCTTTGGTAAAGCCTTCGGTACTATGGATCACGCGCAGAGGATGAATGTCGCCAGAGCCTATTTATCTCCTGTCAAAGATAAGAAGAACTTGTACGTGATGAAATCCGCTAGAGCTGATAGAGTTCTGCTGAAGGGTAACAAGGCAGTTGGTGTTCGTGTGACGTCTGGCGATAAGATTATAGACTTAACAGCGTCCAAAGAAGTTATCCTGTCAGCTGGCAGCATTTCCAGCCCGCAACTGTTGATGCTGTCGGGAGTTGGGCCTAAGAACCATTTGGAAGACATGGGTCTTCCGGTGATAGCTGATCTGCCGGTTGGCAAGAACCTACAGGATCACGTAATCTGGCCGGGCCTGTTGATTGGCTTTGTGAACGAGACGCAACTCCCGCCCACATCCACTTTTGCAATGGACCTAGCGTACAACTACTTGGTACACAAGAAGGGGGAATTAGCTACTCTTGGCATCAATCTTTTGGCATTTGTTAATGTGACCGACTTTGGACCTAATGGAGAGGGTAAGTAGAAGGGTGTCCACGCTATTGCTCTCTCTCTCTCTCTCTCTCTCTCTCTCTCTCTCTCTCTCTCTCTCTCTAGCCAGCGTTCTTCTTACAACTAATAAACTTCGTTTTTATATCCAATGTAATTACAGAGCCTCACTCCACGCCCTCGAAGTATCCAGACATCGAGTTCCACTTCGGCCACTTCGCAAGATGGCTGGCACCAAAGATAGCCGGCGTGTACAACTTATTAAACGTGGAGAATGACATAGTGCAGGAGATGATGAAGATGGTCATGGAGGATGACCTAATCCTAGCGGCTAGCACTCTCCTGCAACCTAAAAGTAAAGGAACTCTCGAGCTGCGCAGCACTGATCCAGCGGATCCGATGAAGATTTATGCGAATTATTTCGCAGAGAGAGAAGATGTGGACACGTTACTGAAGTCGGTGAACGTTATCAAGGCTCTAACGAAGACCCCAGCCTTGTCGAAGTACAAAATGACGTTGAAGCACTTGGACCTGCCTGGATGCAGGGACAAGGTGCCCGATTCTGAGGAATATTGGGAGTGCAGCATTAGGCAAATTGCTACAAGCGTGTATCATCCTACTGGCACTGCTAAGATGGGAACAAAAGATGACCCCACCACTGTGGTAGATTCTAGGTTGAAGGTGCATGGCATTCAGAGGTTGAGGGTGATCGATGCGTCGATCATGCCGAATATTGTCAGCGGGAACACTAACTCGCCGGTTATGGCGATTGCCGAGAAGGGAGCCGATTTAGTGAAAGAGGATTGGCTCAAGGACAAACACTCTGAGCTGTGAGATGTTGCTTTCAACAAAAGAACTTGGCTACCATGTTTTATATACATGTTTTAGCTACTATGTTTTACATATTTGAACGACCGATTTTCAACTTTTCATTTCGCAATTGTTGAAATTGTATAAACGCAGATATAATCAAAATCATGTAAAATCAAAATGAATCCAGTTTTGCTATTTTTTTTTAAACAATGCATAGCGTGTAAGATAATAATAATAAAGTTTAGGGTTAAAGTGTGTAATTGTTGTAAAGCTGTTGATTTAAGAGACTGAACTGTGTATAGTTAGGTGGATATTTTGAATATTGTGAGTGTCGTGATTAAAGGAAACTTTCGAAATATTCATAAATAGATTATTACAATAAATTGTAATATCGTTCGGATATGATTACAATGTAAAATTCTAGGAACGATATTAAAGTGCACAGTGTAAAAGTAGTTGCATGTATACTTAAAAATATAACGAGTGACATAAATTATAATAATTGTCGAAGTTTTAAATGAATTACAATTTAATTAATACACCGAAATTGTAATCAAATGTAAATGTAATTATCGTGTTAAAAGATTTGCGATTTATAGAGAAGTGGAGCTAAATCAGTGTGCTGAATGGTTGTCTAAAATATTTCTAACGAAAATTAAGCAACAAAGTTGCACTGTCTACGCGACGGTCTTTTCACTCGCAGCAAAAAGGAGCGAGAACAATTTAGGTACAAGAACACAACGGCACCCGCTACATTTTGCTCTAGTTCCAACTATCGCGAAACTCACTATCTCTCGCGGTTAGATCGATTCTCAACGGTGGACCGAATCTAGGATCTTTTCCGCGCGCAACATGATTCGGCATTCCTGAATGCATTTCTTTCGGGTGTTGACGTTGCTCGATGCAGCGGTATGCTGCAGTGGGAAGTTGATTCATTTAGTTAATACAGTAATTACTCGCGTGGTGCTATCGCTTATAGTAGGTCGACGACACTTGTGGAAAGTTTGTGAGTGACAAGCTACTATTATTTTTAGCGGAAGAATAATCTGGCTGTGATCATCTGTGGTTGTGGGTAAGATTGTTTATCATTTATGCTTGATTTGAACATTTTGTCGGTGAATTTCTTACATTCCCCTTTATATCTATATAAGTTTGTGAGTGATAAGGTGCTTATCTTTAGCGGAAGAATAATCTGATTGTGGTCATCTGTGGTTGCGGGTAAGATTGTTTATCATTTATGCGTTGGTTTGAATATTTTGTCAGTGAATTTCTAACATCTCCTTTTATATTTATATAATTATTTTCCATAACAATTTCCGTATGTTCATAATTTTCTTCATATTCACCAGAATATTTTGCGACAATATTTCTCTTGAAATTTATCATTATTATTTTATATTATTAATACCAAGTGGAAATCTATTTTGAAATAATCCAATTATAAATGTGTTTTGTCGTTATCGATCGTACGTATTGGTAATAAATCTTTAAATGTTTTCGGCGCTACGATTCGATCCTTTGTTACGAACAAAGCAATTTTGCTAATTTATTCAAACATTATCAACGTTTCGATCCAATGTTTGGATCTTTTTCAAGATTAATAATTTGAAATTGCGTCTGTAACATGAATATGTTGTAAAATTGTTGAAAAAAACAGAATTTATTCGATGACTTATTACTGCAAAGTGATTTGATATTGTTTCTAAAGAACAAACTGACTTGCTTTGTGAAAAAAAATGAAAAATTTTAAGTGCGTAAATTTTTTGTGACACGTGTTCATCGAATAAATTCTGTTTTTTTTCAACAATTTTACAACATATTTATGTTAGAGACGCAATTTCAAATTATTAATCTTGAAAAAGATCCAAACATGGGATCGAAACGTTGATAATGTTTGAATAAATTAGCAAAATTGCTTTGTTCGTAACAAAGGATCGAACCGTAGCGCCGAGAACATTTAAAGATTTATAATCCAATTATATTTTAATCTCGGTTGGATTTTAAGATTACTTCGCCTAACACATTTCAATTTAAATCAACTTTAAAATGTCTCCGATTAAATTCTTTCCGGAACATTTTCCTTCAGCAAAAAGTCCAACATTCAAGTTTGGCAATCATCCTGAAGGACCACTGAAGGTTCCCTAAAGGTTCACTATGTCGTGGATGCCACCAGACCTGACGAATCTCTGCGCAGTACATTCCACGGTTTCGACGTGTCAGCCGTCCACGTATATATTCCTAGCACTGATTGCTCGCATATTCGGACAATCGAAAGATCGATATCTAATTGACAATGTCGACATGACGCACATTCCATGGGTGATAGCACCTGATAAACAATCAACGATCCGATCTCTCAGAAATCGTCACAGGGGCAGGGTCGGTCGTTACCAACCGGAAAACTTTCCGTTGTCCGATGATCCACTGTCGATGCAATTATCGCCGGCCGTTTATGGTTCACGGTCCGAATACAAACGGTTCTTTTCAACGGGTGTCGAAGATGAAAGCGAGGAAAGTGCCGATTTTGCACGGGTTTACAGCCCACGGGGAACCGCGCCAGGAATTACCAGTCTGTCGAAAGTTTACGACTTTCTTATCCCGGAAGGTAAGTTTCAATTTTTGCATATATCGCGCGCTGCTTTCTGTTCCACGAATCAATCGGATACAGGGCGATTCAGCGAGGTGTGCAACGTACATTACACTATTCCGTATGCGAAGAAATGGCTGGAACGAAACTAGTGCGAGATTTATTTCTGACAAATAAATACAAACATATAAATTTTATCTGAATTAAAATTAAAAAAATAAAATTAAATCTCAACCCTAGGCATCTTACGTCGTCCTTGAGACTTAATTTCTGGCTCAATAATCTCATAGGCTCTACGTTATAATAAGTATTGGTAAAAATGTATTTGCACTTGAGTAAAAATAATTAAATTTTTACTAATTATTGTTTAGCTGTGTCAGTAACTAGTTAAGTAACAACAAAATACAGAAAGTCTAGACCATGTAGGATTTTTATTAAATGAATTATTTGAATGAAAGCGGAAAGTTGGGGAATGTAAAGTTAATGTCAAAAATATTTAAAAGCCTCAGGTAAAAATTGAAGAAAAAAATTATTTTTAACGCGACTAATACTCAAAATATTCTCCATTAAATTAGACCGATTTCCTTCCTGCATAGAATTATCAAAAACTTATTTATTGTCGTTTACATGTTGGAGTTTGAAATAAAAAAGTCGAAGTAACATTGAAATTAGTACGAATTATTTAATTGTGATTTCTTTCAGGCGGGAGAAACAATATTCTGGACGGTGATGTTTTCACGGAAGAGTACGATTTTATCATAGTGGGAGCTGGATCCGCTGGCTGCGTCCTAGCCAACAGATTGAGCGAGATTACAACGTGGAAGGTGCTCGATCATAATAAAATAATTTTTGGAATTTTTCGTATTAGAATGCTTGCGGACGATAGTGAATAGCTATCGGAATTAGCAGAAACCCCATATTTCGATTTGATTGTCATCGGAGATGAGTAATCCAATAAGTGGGCTTAGAATTCGTGGCATGTTTAATAGCGAGGAAGCCTCAAAATGGTCATAACATCGGCACGGACGATCTTGTGTTCTGTGACCCGTTTCAACGAAGAAGCCCTAACAGCTGCTCGACTTTCAGTGAAGGGATTATTGATCCTCCCATCCTCTTTGTCTGACAAAAAGAGTCCACGTTATTGCCACTTAAGAAACCACAAATCATTTGCTTTCTCGAAATATTCGGAACAATGGTCATTTCATTTGAAAAGAAGACATCTGTTTTACCTACCAAGTAATCGCACGAACAATTTAAATTGTAATATTCTATTTTTGTTCGTGGCCTGTTTAATTAGATAAACTGTGAGATATATTGTGGTTAAGTGACTGACTGGTACATTTAATTGTAATAATGATTACCGTATTTGTAAATTATATTTGTAATTTACATTTGTAAATTTGTACTAGTGATTTGTAAATTATATTATTTCCAAATCTCTTTATTCATAAAATTTTAGTAATGAAGAAAAGTATTCCCACAATTCTGTTAAAAAATGGAACTCGCTGTCAATTTAATTCTAATTAATTCCTAATCGCTGGTCACTTTCTTCTAACCATTCTTCCATTCTTGCGCAAGAGAAACGTGTTTTAACCGAAGTTTATTAGTCAGCTATTCACAATCTACTGTAAAACTCATAAAAGTGAGGCTAATTCAAATTCATAAAAGCGCATTCCTTCTCTGCACGAACTCACTTTCCAAGCTCCATTGTTTTTTTTTAATTATAGAAAATCTCAGAAGAGATTTATTACAACGTTAGGTATAAATATAAATGGAATAAACAGAACAAGAAACTTATACAAAATTAAGCATGAGGATATACAGCCATTTGGTTTCCCTTAAACATATAGGTTACAACTTTTTAGAAACGAATGAATATAAAGACAGATTTTACTATTGGGCCCAGCCAAAAAAATGCAGTTGGAATTTTAACTTAAAAAGTTTTCTCAGCAGCAGTAATCTTTGCGCATCATATAAATTGCACTGCCAAAGGATATGAAAAGCCCCATTGTTGTTTCACGTTCTAGAATTCGACATAGTGGCCAATCCTATCGAACATTTACATATTCATGGAGCTTTTTCTGCAGACGAAATTGTCAATATTTCGTATGAATCTACAGGTACTGCTGTTAGAAGCTGGCATCGAAGAACCGGAAGTGGCAGACGTTCCTGCGTTTGCCTCGATGTTGCAGGCTAGCAACATCGATTGGATGTATCGCACGCAACCGGAAGCGCACTCCTGCCGGTCCAGAAGAGGGGGTGGCTGTGCGTGGGCAAGGGGTAAAGTAGGTATTCCAAAATTAATAACAATTATTACTCTACAGATTTTCTGTAGATTTTATATGACATTCTTGAATCGACCTAATTCGTGTTTTTACAAGATTTTGAGGTAAATTACTCATAATACAGTTTTTGCCATGTCTCGCATACACTTGAACTATTATAGTCTTTGTCACGGTAAAAATATACTTCATGTTGTGTTGCAATAAAGTCTCATTTTCCAAGCTCCACTTCGTTTCGAGAGCGAGTGCCGAAGAGGTAACGCTGTTCATTGACCACAGATGAAAATGAAATGACAGAACTAACCATCTCAGATGAAACAGTGTCCTTTGTTACTTGAAGAACCGTATACGGCAGGCTTTGTGTTACATTGTGGTATAAGCAGAATTTTTAAAAGGTGTCATGCTCGGATGATCCAATTGTTGACTCGTAACGTTTCGGATCCACTGTATATGTTAATTAATGTCAGTGATATTTTTGTTTAGGTTATGGGTGGATCGAGTACAATTAACTACATGATTTACATTCGCGGGAACCCGAAGGATTACGATGAATGGGCTGAGAAGGGGAACCACGGCTGGAGTTACGGCGAAGTTTTACCATATTTCCTGAAGTCCGAGAACAATGAAGACCCAGAGGTATGAATGCCTAACTGTAATATTCCATTGAACTAATCCAAAAAAAAAATGTTTCAATTTTTTTTCCAAGAAACGTTTACCAACATATTCGTGACATCTTCCTGATTAAAATGAGTACAAACACGACACCAATCGGATCACATTTATCTGCATAACTGATGCGCCTCGTTTATCCGAACCAATGATATCTGAGTTCCTCATCATTTACATACGTGTTTCATATAACAGTCGGATCTAAAGCGAATATACAACCCGATTCATTGTACAAATCAGTGGATATTTAGTCTATATAATAAAAATCAAATGCTGTTCGTTGGTCACGACATCACGGGAGAACGGCTGGACCGATTTGGCTAATTTTGTTTTTTAAACGTTCGTTGTAGTCCGAATTGGGTTTCTAGATTTAAAAAAATTGGAAAAGTTGCCCGGAAACATGAAAATTCGGGGTAAAATGAGACTACCCACACCGCGACAGCCGCGAGAGGGCCACGACGGCATCACCTACCGCGGTCACCGCCAGATGGACAACGCGACGTAGCGAGTTTCTCGCAAGTAACTCACTCTAAGTAACCCACTCTAGTCACCTAGCCTCTTCAACGTAAGACGCTGGTAGCAAAAAATAGTGATTGACAAAAGTGACCCCCAAGTTCCCAAACCAATTCTAGCTCTTCAACATTGGTTGGTTTCTTTCAGATAGTTAAAAAGAACCCTCACTACCACAACCAGGGCGGCTACCAGACCGTGGAGCGGTTTCCATACACGGACATCACCACTGAAGTCCTCCTGAATGCCTGGGAAGAACTGGGCCAGGACTACGTCGACGCAAACACCGATCAGCAATTAGGTCTCATGCACCTCCAAACCACTTCAATCCACGGAATGCGGCAGAGCACGAACGGCGCGTTCATCAGGCCAATTCGCCGTAAACGCAAGAACCTAACCATAGAAACTCAAGCGCACGTCACCAGGATCCTGATCGATCACGAAACAAAGCGTGCCATGGGCGTAGAATACGTTTCAACTGGCACAGGCTTGACCAACGTTGCTCTAAGTAGGAAAGAAGTGATCCTCTCAGCTGGGACCATCAACTCGCCTAAGATCCTCATGCTGTCCGGCGTGGGACCTGCACGAGAGCTGACGAAACATAAAATCGAAGTCATCAGCGATCTACCTGGAGGTTCCGACCGACAGGTCGCGGTCGACCTGTCGGTCGGAACCTCCAGGACCACGTGACAATGGACGGTTTTGTGGTGTCGGTGAACTCTACGTCGACCAGCAAAGACAACAGTGGGAAGATCGATGACATATTTCAGTATCAACATACTCGCATGGGCCCACTGTCGGCAACCGGCCCGCTATCCTGCGGCGTCTTTTTGCAAACTATATTTGAACATAAACATGGCTTGCCGGATATTCAGTTCAGCTTCGACGCCAGCAACAAAATGGACTTCATCAACGACCCTGCTGACTTTGGGGAAACTGCTGTTGAACCACTGGCTTATTACGATGCTTTTAATATTAGGCCAATCTTGCTCAAGCCTAGGAGTCGAGGGTTTATTTTGTTGAATGAATCTGATCCTCTTTGGGGACCTCCTTTGATCTTTCCAGGGACTTTCACAGCTTATCCTGATGCTGAGATCATGGTGGAGGGGATTGAAGCTGCTTTGAACTTGTTTCGAACGGAATCCTTCGAGAAACATGGTTGGCAGTTGGTGGATGTTCCATTGCCAGCTTGCAGGCATTTGATTTTTCGTAGCAGGGATTATTGGAAATGTGTGATGATGGAATATACGACGACTATTTTCCATCCGGTTGGGACCTGTAAAATGGGGCCTAAATGGGACCCCGAAGCTGTAGTGGACCCTAGACTGAGGGTCTATGGGGTGATGGGGTTGAGGGTGGTTGATGCTTCTGTGATGCCGGAAATTGTTCGAGGAAATACGAATGCGCCGACTATTATGATCGCGGAGAAGGCTAGTGACATGATCAAAGAGGAATGGCTGTTCGGCTGATGACGATAATGTTTTACTTGTCTATTTAGAGTTTCAATTAGATTATTGACAATTAGGTTGTGAGATAGGTGCAACCTAAACTGATTAACTGATGACTAGACAGCGGATTTTATGCATTTATGGCAAGAATGAATAGGTGCAATTTAAGGTAGTAAAAATATTCAAAGAATTTAAAAATACTATTATATTATTTTCAACCCATTGAACATATTAAGATAGAGGTTACATTTCTATTTCACTCCAGTTTGTTGCAATTTACGTAGAAAATTATTATTTTGCATAAAAATCCGCTGTCTACTGTTTGACAAATTTATTTAAGAAATTGTCTGTTTGCGCAATAAATATTTCTTAAAATTAATGTTTAACTGGAAAAATGGTCAAGAATAAAATTGACTGGGCTTCAGGCCTCAGAACAATATAAAATATTATGGATACGTTTCAACAAACGAGAAATAATTAAGTATAAGAATAACTGGACTGCTTATTGTATAAAATTTCAAGTTTATGCAAATATGTATAATATGAACAATTTTAGTCCAATGTTATGTTTAATTGTCTTTAATTATTTTCGCTTATTTCGCTTATTCAATCATTTTTCCAAAGTATTATTTGTTCTACCTTCTGTCACTTATGGCAGAGAGGAGCTGTCTTTCGTGCTGACTTCGGAGTACAACGTGTTGCCTATCGCAAGGCATTCGGTAACAGTGATAAACGTGTAATCATCAACTGTTCTCTTTGAATTACTTATTGTACAACAATAAAATTTAGTACTGAAAACCGGTTTACTTAACATTATTTCAAAGATAAATTACCTTTATTTCAAACTGCAAACGGCAGCGTCATGAACACTGTCAATATTTCAGGATTTGATCTTACCTGAAACAAACAACAACACATCATGTCTTTTAAAACTGTACGTTTTCACTAATCTGTAAAATTTTATGAATATCATTTTTATCGTTGCGTTGACCTAAATGGATTTAGTCGGCATTATTCGGTTAATCGAGAATTGGATTAAGCGATGTTCGGATGAACGATGTTGAGATGATCGATACTCCACTGTAAATTGAATTATGAACCCTCGAGGCTGCCAATGATTACTCCAATAACCTACTAATTAGCTAGATTGTACGAATTCACGTTCTCGTCGAACGCATTATAGACATTGATATATTACGGGGTGACAAGAAATAACGGAGTTAAACATTTCTCATTATAATCCTGTCAAATGGACGAATTTTGAAAAACCGAATGATAACAACCATAACATAGACCTTTAGTATTCATATATTAGGTCGTCCCAAAAGTTCCTTCTGGAATTTGTTCCTTTAATTTTACTAAATAAATACAAACAATGCGATAATCTTTATGTTGATGTTTTAGTACTTCCTAACATAAATTTGCATTATGTGCATGAATCGAAAACCAACCTTTGGGACAACCTAATATTTATTTAGCAATATTAAAAGAATACATTTCAGAAGAAACTTTTGGGACAACCTAATATTTAAGAAGTTTCGAAGTGGCCACCCTTTGAGCCGATTCAGAGGCTCAGACGTGTTTTGAAATTTTCGGCTATGGGCCGCAGCTCTTCTGGCGTCATTCGGTCCCACACCGGGCGCAGAGATTTTTTCAGCGCCTCGAAACTTTTATGGGGATGAGCACAGGCTCTGGCCTCCAAAATCGACCAAACGCTGGAGTTCATAGAGTTGAGATCCGGTGAGTACGGCGGCAATTCCGCAGATGTGACGAAACCTGAAAAATGGGATTTGCTACGGTTTTCGTGGATCAAGGGGTCAAAATCAACCAAGAAGTGTATCGACGGGACATTCTCAAAGCCCTCGTACTTCTGTGGGCCCAATAGCACCTCGGCGATCCGAAATGGACGTTACAGCAGGATTCCGCGCCGGCCCACAGAGCGAAAACGACTCAGGAGTGGTGCAAAGCCCATTTTCCATGTTTCATCGCATCTGTGGAATGGCCGCCGTACTCACCGAATCTCAACCCGACGGACTACAGCATGTGGTCGATTTTGGAGGCCAGGGCCTGTGCTCGGCCCCATAAAAATTTAGAGTCATTGAAGAAATCTCTGTACCAGGAGTGGGACCGAATGACGCCAGAAGAGCTGCGGCCCATAGCGGAAAATTTCAAGACACGTTTGAGTCTCTGTATCGGCGCAAAGGGTGGCCATTTCGAAACTTCTTAAATATATGAATACTAAACGTCCACGTTATGCTTGCCATTATTTAGTTTTTCAAAATTCGTCAATTTGACAGAATTATAACAAGAAATGATTAACTCCGTTATTTCTTGTCACCCTGTATATTATTCTTAAAAAATTCTAAGAATTGTCATGTCGTGTAATTTAATAGACATTTTAACAATGTCAATTGTGATCTTTGATAAAAGTTTGTTCTTGGGAACGTTTAAAGTGTTTAATTAGGTCATCTTTTCGTCGGACCATGTGACGAAATGTGGTATGTGGTATGTAACAACGTGGTATGTTTATGTAAATGTGAGAATATTTAACAGTGGGAAACTGTTACACAGTAGAACGAGCCTTTCTGTTGCAAGGTTATACGTTATTTTTCATGCTTATGACTCTGGCTCATGCTTGATTAACACGATATATAAACCAGAGCAGGACAAGTCTGACGAGTCGATGCATCTGGTGCAGTGGTCGGCAACGGTTGCACCGTCTCGCTCCCCGTGACGACCCAAGTGCTCAGGCCCGTACCGTTTAAACTGCGCGTAGCGCCCTCCGTGGTAATGTGGAAACCTATAGATACCGGTGTCGCCCTAATGCGCCACGCGTGTTTCATGCGGTACGGGCCTGAGCACCAGGGTCGTCATCGAAATCGGGCTGAATGGTGCAACCGTTGCCGACCACGGATCTAGTGCAACAGGATTAACTAAACAATTAACTGATGTATCTTGTTGCACTAGATGTTTCTATTAGTGTTTTATAATAGATCTAATAGCGTTTCTTGTTAACCCTTTCAACTGCTGGAAAAAGAATTTCTTATACCACTTCGGAGTTTATCGAACAGTATTAATGGAATTAGCGACTCCGGCTCAGCGTCTAAAGGCGCTGTTCGCAGTCAAAGGGTTAATCAAGCATAAGCCAGAGCCAGAAGCATGAGAAATATCGTGCAACCTTGTAACAAAAAGGCAATTTTGTTGAACGAGCACTTTTATAGAAGAATACATATGTTCAGGCTGTGGTAAAAAGTGTGATCGAAAGAAGAGATCTATGGCTCTTGGAGGATCTAGGGTATCGAACGATGATTAACTGTATTGTTTTTAGATACCATTAGCATATAATGAAGGTTAGATTTTTCTCTGGGACTAAGAGTGAGAGGCAGTATCGCCAGATCAAGATTTATGCCCCGTGATTAATCCGATACTGGAGAGGGTTACTTTTTCCCCTCAATTCCAGTCAATTCCCCTGATCTGGCGACTCTCTGGCGAGGGGAAAGATTTGAATCTATAAATCATCTGCAGAATAAGTGCAAGGTGAACGGAGATACCTCTAATTACAATGTAGCTGTAATTACAATATGTATGAAAATAACTCTTTATACATAATTACAATCTAAACAAAAATAACTCTTTATATTTGTACACTGAGAAAAAAAAATTGTTACTTCAATAAGACGCGTGTTATTGTAATTTTTTACTTCGACGAATATCAATGTATTCTTTTTTTCAATAGTATGAAATTTAGAAGCAAATCGTGATGTATTTGAATTGTCTATCATGAAATGATTGAAAATAGTATTTGATTCAATACCGTATATTATTATTCGTAATATTTCTTTTTTTCCTTCAATCAGATATGTTGTTAAAAAAATTTGAGAAATGTATTGATTTATACTGGAATTGGTTCGAGGCCATATCTTATTTTTTTGAAAACATTGATGGTCAAGCTATTGGCTTATATGATTGGCGGAAGTTAGTTTTGCTGTTGAAATTCAATAGTATTAAATATTAAAATAAGTTCATATGATATTGGCACTATTCAATAGTGCATCATATTGAATCAACATATATTTTTTTTGTTTCGACAGGATTGTTTTCTCAGTGTATGAATTTCGCGTATGATATTCAGGTGACTTTCGTAGTTCGATAAAATAGCAAAATGAAAGAATACAATTACCGTGTCAAACACCGGCTAATGGCGATTAACACATGCGCGCGAGTCGGCTCCGGTAGCGTGTGCCACGTCGCGGCCAATTAAAACCGGGGAACTTTCGCTCGAAGGGTCTTTCCCAATTTTTGAATAAGTCGGGACATGGTGTGCTACCGTGATGCGGACGCGATATTATGGAATTGGAGTGAAAAGGTGGATACCCTAACCGGTCGATTTCAAAATCGTCCGGGCGAAAGTGAAATTTTTCTATCGGATGTGTAATACGGGTGAGGACGAGCAGAAGACGGAACTAGGGATACTCGGGTAGTAGGAACCAGAGAAAGCAGATGTTTTGCAAGGCTGTTGCTCGAAACCGCGACAGTCTCGAAAAATTGAAATCGATAGCACGTGGGCAAAAAAAGGAGACCGCCAATCTCGTAATCGACTCGTTCGATCCGCACGCGTATCTATTTCCCAAAGATGAAAATCATTTTTTTCACCTTTTTTCGTTATTTCTCGATTTTTCGAGATACTTCGTTTTATACTCCGCTTGAGTCCTTTGGAGGTATATAAAAACGCAACAAAATTTTTGAAAATTTGACAAGATATAAGTCTTACTAAATTAATGCAATTACCAAAGTTTGACTTCGATTCACTGCACCGTTTAAGAATTATAGCAACTTAAAGTTTGCACATTTTAACACGTCTTCTTATGGAGAATTCATAAAATTCCACTTCAAACCTTATTTAAATCTTGAAAAAACGTTTAAAATTTAATCAACGACTGACGACTAAATTTCTACTTCCATCGTTAATAGGAATTAACAATTAATCTCCTAGTTTAGTCGTTAATTGCGGTTAACGATTAAATTTCTACTTTAGCCGTTAATTGCGATTGACGATTAATAATCGTTAATTGATTAATGATTAACTGCTGAAATTTCGAAATGAAATATGGAATCAACACTGTATGAATACTGAAAAAAAAATGTAAACTGAATTTAGGTGTATTGTCATTTTTATGTTTTCTTATCAATTATTCCTTTTTTTAATCAACGATTGACGATTAACTTCATCCATCGATTGAATCAATCGTCGATTTTTCGATGATTTCTTTTTTTAATCGTAACACATTAATCAATCAATCATGATTAAAATTTTAATCGATTAATGCCCAACTCTGTTGGATACAAATCTGCTGATATTTTCAAATTAATAAAATGTTATAGTTCGTGCCCTAGATTCGATATTTATAAATACACGCGAAACAATAATATCATGTGCAAATCATATCGTCTACCGCATTATAAAATTAACAAGAAGTGACACATAAACCATTAAATACTCTGGAGCGGAAACTCCAATTATGCAGAGTCCAAGTTTGCACAATATCTTCGGCATCTGCAATTGCATGAAATGTAACGGATTTCACCATAGTAGAGTTGACGACGCCTATAAATAACATGATAAATAAAGGAAAAAATTAAAGAAAAAGACCCGTTGTTTCTCATCCTTCGAGTGTTTCTGCACAGTCATTCCTGTCCCACTTTTTCAATCGCGTCCGTCATTTCTACGTAATGGAGGATAAAGGATTTCGTGGACAAGACCACGTACACCGCAAAATTTGATCCGCCTGCGAAACCGAAAATTAGAATGACCCCGATCCTATTCCGCTGGAACATAATGGATCCGTCTTCGGGCCAATTAATTACGTAACCTAGCCAAGCGACGAGAATCATTGGCCCGTGGCGAAGTTTTGATCGGTCGTGTGTGAAGGTGATCGACCAATCGCCGTGAACTTGATACCCGATATCGCAGTACTAAGATCAATATTGCTTTACAATTAATTTTTATAATTTTCATATTGTTATTGGGGTACCAGAATATCTGGAGGCTTGCTCTTTATTTTATCATCTTCCATATAACGCTTCGGTGGTGCCATGTTTCTACAATTCCGTAAAAATTGACTAAGATAGCGTGTAATTTTTGATACTTTATATATAAAATGCTGATTGCGGCCCTGACTGCAGCGCACACGCGTTCAGTGCCCGGAGAAAGCATTAATAGCTCCGTGCAAGCACCGTAAACTACTGGTTTCGGTTGACAATGCGTGTCTTCCGACGAAATTATTTGCTCAAGACTGCTCCTGCGAGCAAACACGGACCATTAGAGAACAGTACGTCGCAAACTTGCTGTAACTCCACACATAACTGTTCTGTTTGAAAGAAAAAGACTACGGCTCACGGATACATACTTCTTTGTGGTGCACACGTATCTCCTTTCTCGTTTTGTAACGTTGCCACTTAATGATACGACACTGCGTTGACGCAGTGACAGTCGCGTGAATTTTATGATTTTCGCGTACAGTTGCAATGGACTGCTGCGGTAGCTAAGAGATCAAACATTCTAGACATATTGTGGATACTGTTTTGTAACGCTTATTTGAATTTGATAAATTTTGGAAGACTGATGTGATCTACAAATGGCTAGCTTTATTGGAGTAATTCATTTCTGTCGTTGTACCTACATAAATAAATCGAATAAAAAAGATTTCAGGCATTTTGTGGATACTTTGTGGATCTTACAATACCTAATTTCAATTTGACGAATTTTGGAAGACTGATGTAATCTAGAATGGCTGCTTTTATTGGAGTAATTAATTTTTGTCGTTGTACTTACGTAAATAAATCGAATAAAAAAGATTTCAGGCATTTTGTAGATACTGTCTTGCAATATCTAATTTGAAGTTGGTAAATTTTGGAAAACTGATGTAATCTGTGTGGAAATGACTAACTTTACTCGAGTAATTAATTTTTGTCGTTGTACTTACATAAATAAATCGAATAAAAAAGATTTCAGACATTTTGTAGATACTTTGTGGATCTTACAATACCTAATTTCAATTTGACGAATTTTGGAAGACTGATGTAATCTAGAATGGCTGGTTTTATTGGAGTAATTAATTTTTGTCGTTGTACTTACGTAAATAAATCGAATAAAAAAGATTTCAGCCATTTTGTAGATACTGTCTTGCAGTATCTAATTTGAAGTTGGTAAATTTTGGAAAACTGATATAATCTGTGTGGAAATGACTAACTTTACTCGAGTAATTAATTTTTGTCGTTGTACTTAGATAAATAAATCGAATAAAAAAGATTTCAGGCATTTTGTGTATACTGTTTTGCAATGCTTAATTTGAATTCGATAAATTTTGGAAGACTGATGTAATCTATAAATTACTAGTTTTATTGGAGTAATTAATTTTTGTCGTTGTACTAACATAAATAAAAAGGATTTTTTCTTTTGTATTTTAAGGACCCCATGTGAATGTTCATACCTACTTTAAATTAGGAATACAGTTTTTCTCCGCTATAAGACGACGACGCTTGTTTCGCAATAAGAAGATCGCCACCCCTTCGTCCTCTATTCTTCTCCAACGAAAGATATGGCCGTTTGGCCGACTAGTTTGTAGTTTGCTGCTACGTGCAAGCCTGTTTTTGTTCGAACATTTTTTAAGTGAAACTTCTTTGCTGTTTATTCTCTGACTCATTATGAAAATCCACTCATGCTATTTACAATTGCTCGGATCCGGGAGCTACTCGACTGATGAGATCCATTAGCTAATTCATTTTAATGATAGTATTGTAGAGCACATAGCGTTTTTATTGGCAATATTAAAACATTTTAATAACTGGCGTGCCGTTTATATGTCGCCGTGACACGAAACCGTATATTACGTCCGTGGCAATAAAAAATTTGGTCATGCCGGCGGCTGTATAAGCAAATACTTTCATTCGATAATTATTGATATTTATTCATGAATACTTTTTGCAAATATGATGCATCGATGACAGTTTATTTTATTTTAACACTAAACCTACCACGAGGGGTCAAACGAACCATTTTGGATTTTTTATTTGACAATTATTGAAATTGTAAAGGTGTTTCGGTGGGAATTTATTGAATATATTTGTTGACTCCAGTATATATTATAGTAAAAATCGCGCCAAATATAAATAAATTTAATCTTGCTCTTTTTATAATACTATACACATCGGCCACTTTTGAAGGTCGATATGTTTACTGTTAACCAGGACGTAGCGGTTTCGTTACGTGTAGTTAATAAGTACATATGCAGATATTAAAATTGTTGAACTGAATGATATTAATATATTGAGTCTTGAACAGCTGAGATCCTTTCTTAAACATTTTTTTCAGGTGGAGGCGTCAAGGACATACTAAAGGTCAACTCTATTTTTCCAAATGGACCGATATGATTGTTTATGTACATTCTGACAGTGTCTCAAGATAATTACGATGATCTAACCTGAAGGTCACTCAAGGTCAACTGCACTATAATATAAATCAAAGCACCTCTCCAACATTTAACAGTAAACCTACCACTGCCGGTCGACTGACCGGTATTATATTTTTCATTTTAAAATGATTAAAATTATTTAGTTGCTCACATGGAAATTGATTCGATAACATTCTTTATCCCAGCACATATTCTACTAAAAATTGTACAAAATTTAAATAAATGAGCCTTAAAAAACAGAGCCTTGTAATTTTCATAAGCTAAAACATTTTTATCGCGGTTTAGTGCTCGGTAGATTTAGTGTTAAAAAAGGATGTCCGAGGATGGAGAACAGGTCGACCGACTTTGCAGCTTAGAGATGAGCGATCGCGGTAGTGATACGGGGAGAAAAAGACGCGCGAAGAAGAGAAGCGATAGATCCCAAGGCCAGAAGAAATGGAAGAGGTGAAAAAAATGTTGATCGCACCCCGATGGTCAAAGGTGCAAGTACATGGCGCAGGTAGCCTTTCTGGCTGCCAAAGTGGTGGTAGTAGCCGGCGTACTGTTTATACGTAGAACGCAATGTTCGAACACTCAGTCCGTCGCTTTCTCTGCGTCTGCGAGCTGCTCGATCGTCTCGATCGTCTTGATTCACGTGGTTTCGGGATCGAGGTGCGTGGTCCACGAGATCGATGCGTTTTCGTAAGACATCGAGATGTGTAGACGAGGTAGACATCGGTAGAGCACCGTCACGCCACCAATTGTTCCAGTGAGAAAGAGAAGGGCTTCGGATATACTATATACATCGTGGATTCGATAGGATTGCCGCTGACACATCGTTTCTCGCTGGTAAAAGTTCTTTCTTTTGGGCCGACCTTCACCAGGTTCCAGTACAATACGTATAAGGGGCTCATAAAATTATTTTAACACTAAACCTACCACTGCCGGTCAAATGACCGGTTTTATATTTTTAATTTCACAATTGTTGAAATTATTAAGTTGCTTACATGGAAATTGTTTCGATCGATTTCTTTATCCAAGCACATATTGTAATAATATTGGCAAAAAGTCCAAATACATAGAGTCATGCCACTTTTAGAAGCTGAAACATTTTCATTGCTTTTAGTGCTCGACCCTTAAAAGTAACTGGTACATGTTCCCTTATAAAAATGACATGATTGATTTTATTTGGACTTTGTGCGGCCCCTATTGTAATGCGTACTCTACTAAAGATATGTACAACCATCCCTTATGAAATCGTTTTTATTACTTCAATAATTGTAAAATAAAAAATCTGGAACCGGTCATTTTGGCCGGTGGTGGTAGGTTTAGTGTTAAAACACTGTATATGTATTTACTGCACATCTAAAATACATAGTGGATCCAAAGAATATTTTAATGAAAGTTAAATTGTTTAAAAATACTGTACATACTTTACTACTATTTTACTACTTTACTTTACAAGTACTACTTTACTACATAAAGTACTACATATAAAATATACAGTGGATCCAAAGAATATATATTTGAAGGAAGGTTAGGTTTATTTTATGAATAAATTTCCATGGTTATTATTTAGTAAAAATTCGAGTAGAGAAGGAACAATCTATAGAATATAATAATACACATTTTCAGCAGCAATAAAATAATAGTTAATTTAGTAAGGAAATATCATTCTGGGGCATTTAAATTATTTTATCTTGGGACATTTAAATTATTTTTCCTTATGGAAATTCAGGTTGGAAAACGTATTTGTATCCTTTTTATAGTAATCTGTTTTATAGGATTCCATGTGGAAAATTTTTTTCGAACAAAATGATAGCAGAGAAGTATCGGTGCATGTGCCTAGCCGGCAACACGTGTCGAATAAGTTTCCGCGAACCCACTCTATCATTGTGTTTAGCTTTCACGTTTGAGTGAATCTCGTAGTTGATAGATGGATAAGACTGTTTAGTATGTTGTCGATGTTTTCTTCTAGCAGAGTTCCAAGAAAGCTTCTAATTTATTACCGGTTTCTAGTTTATGCCATATATGTTTAAGAGAGTGAATATTAAATTTTCTTTATTTTTACTCTAGCAAATATTATAATTGACGGTCTAGTCCTACGTGTGGCGTCTAATTTCTGTCAGAATGATCATCCTTGACACAAGAAAATCATCTCTGAGTAGTTCTCACAGATGGGGCATTCTCTCCTAGTATGGCGTGAATAATTTTCGCGGTCTCTGTTAGCGTATTGCTATGGTTAAACTCGAGCGAGAGGGCGCGTCATGAAATATTTGTTCTTTGTTCAATTCGACATTTTTCTCATACTTATCATACGTTTGTTAGATTAATTTGTTTCATGAATTCAATTATTTTACTCTGTATCTTTGAGACGTGCAGTGTGTAGCATTAATCGCGCAGCAACTGTGACGCAACGTCGCCCCAAATGATTTATCACAGGTCCAATCGAAAGTCGAGGAGCATTTTTGTAATTCTTCTGTTGCAATAACAAAACATTCTTAAGGTTCGTAATAGTATTTTCACCAGTTTTTACTATAAAACATAAAAATATCTAAGATGTGCCTTTGTGTTCCGGTGTGTATTATTATTAGGTTGTTGCATACGAAATATCCGATATTAAAAAATACTGTTATAACCTGCAGGTACACCACTGTGCAAAAGAAAGAAGCATTCGGTACAATCATAAATAGACTGCGGATCTTCACACAGATCTACATAGCAGCCAAATAAAAATATCATTCTCCTTTTCATTATCTTGTTAAGGTGAAACTAATATACTGGTGGCTTTAAATCTTTTTAATACCTCCACTGTTCTGAATTGTACGTGTCCATTTTTGTCATAAATGCATAAAATCCGCAGTCTAATTGTAAGATATAATGACAAACAATATCTTTACGTAGAAATTGTATTGTACAATGATTGATTTATTGCATTTACAGTATGTATTAGATAATCCGCAATAACGCACATTTTCAGAACTATTCAACGATTCAGCAAAATCCTTTTTCAGAACTTACTATATTATTTAACAATATAATTAGTGTTATCGGCGCACTGGTTCGATCAATTGGAAAATAAGCAAATTTGCAAAAATATCACATGAAATTTAATTCAACGTTTCGGTCTCAATTGACACCATTTTCAAGATTAGAAAATTTCAGCATTGCGTCTGTAAGAATTAATCAGACATTCTTAAATAGTTATGCAAACGTGTTTTCACACTAGCAAAAAGTGAAAAACGATTTGAAATCAAAAAGTGTGTAAAGACTCAAATGCTTATAAAGAAAAAATTAGTTTCTGCTAGTGTGAAAACACGTTTGCATAACCATTTAAAAATGTCTTTGATTAATTCTTACAGACGCAATGCTGAAATTTTCTATTGTTAAAAATGGTCTAAATTGAGACCGAAACGTTCAATTAAATTTCATGTGATATTTTTGCAAATTTGCTTATTTTCCAATTGATCGAACCAGTGCGCCGATAACACTAATTATATTGTTAAACAATTGTCGATTGAAATCCAGAGAACTGTTACTATATTATTAATTGATTGTTTACGCTGTTCTATTAAATATGGCCGGGTGCTTCTTTCTTTTGCACAGCAGTGTATATTACACTGTACCATTTTGGGACAGAGTTGCCAGATGAGTGGAACTGACTCGAATTGAGGGGAAGAAGTTACCCCTTCTCTGCCAGTACCGGATTAGTCACGTGACGCGCCACGTGATCGAGTAGCGCCGTAGAAGGGGAAGGATGGAGTGGGGGGACACAAATCTAAATCTGGCGACTCTGCTTAAGGGTATGAAGCTGATCTATAAGGCTTCTTCAATTTTTATCTTGTAAACAAAGAAGGTACAATCAAGAAGTTTGTGGTTCGTCAACAGATTATGTTAATCGCAATGGTGACCAAGATAAATACTTAGGGAAAAGTTTTCTTAACGTCACCGTCAGGAGTCGGACACCTCGTATGCGACCTAATATGTCATTCTGCATTTTTGAAGCGTGCAGTGAGAATGACAAAAGGGCAGAAAGTGTGTCGCTATGTCGCCCAAAAAAGTTTGATCGGCACCAAGAGTCGCGCGAACGATAAGAATGATGATGTACCCCGGTGTTCGCATTGTTGAAAGAAGAAAGCTACTAGCGGACGACGCGAGATTACTTCGAATTGTTCCGCGTGTGCTCGGCTCCTCGTTGTAAATGCAAAGAGGCCGTGTCGGTGACGGGGAGGCTCTGTGTTGGTGAATGAAGCTGGTTAACATGCAAGTGAGAATCGCCGTTTCGGAGTTTCTCATTTATTGTCTCCAAATATCGTCGCCGACAGTGTGTAAAACAGTCTGGAATTAGATTATGTTTCTCGTTAAAAGAGCACACTTCGAGGCGCGTGCTAAGTGGCTCTATCGCGATCATCTTAATCGTCCGTATCATTAACTCTTCGTGTGGAAGGTGTCGAGGGCCGGTTTAGGATTTACACAGGCCCTAGGCAATCTAGGATATCGTCTTCTTAAATCAGACCAGGTGTGGGCCATTTCTAGACATTTTTTTTTACGGGAAAATTAGGCAATGCAGAAATCCACACTTTTTCGAGCCGATTAATGGATCGCATGATTTTATGCATTCATGACAGAAATGTAAATATTTTCACTACATTCGAACTATTGGGGAAACATGTAAATGTATATTTATCCACTGTGTCTTGTAATTGATGCACGAACTTTTTATTTTGCATAAAGAGTCGCGAATTAAAAGTTGCGAATTTCTTTTTATGCGCCGACTTTCTAGTTTTCGGTGAAAAATTTAGAAACACTGTTGTGTCATATTCAGCCTGTTAGACACGTTAAAAAAGAATTGTGGCTATTAATCGTAAGGGAAGAGGAACTCGGTGATATTGTGTGTCATTTCAGCATGTCGTAACATGTTAAAAATACACTATTAACTGTTACTTAATTGTTACGTCACTGATGAAATAGGAAACTCCAATAAAATGAAAAAACTTCCACTCTTGCGTTATAGTTCCTTCATCTGGTTTATGCTAAATGTTTTGTAGGCTGTCAGTAAGTACATCGTTAGAACTGCGTCGAATCACAACGGTCATAAACACACGTTAGTGTTACTATTTCAATGTTAATTCGGTGAATAAGGTAAAATGATCACGTAACATTCAAAATTTCTCCTTAAGCTTCGAACACGTCACCGATGAACGTATTTGCATAACAGAATCTCAACTGGGATCGCATTATGCGTATACACATATGTAAAACGTGTGATTCGTTTACTATGAAAGTGGCGCTAATTGCAAGTATGCGAAACGGGCTATAAGCTGTTATGGACACCAACGGATTTTAATGAATTTATTGTCAAAACGAGTAAGTGCTACTTAAAACGGTAAAAATGTTGAAATTATTTATCTATTATTTTCAGCTTGTTGAAATCATTAAAGTAGGAATACAATGTCTGTCTAGTAATTTAAATAAAACATAACAACACAAAAATGTAAATATATGTATATTAAATTAATATATTATTAAAATACATAAAAAAAATTAAATACATTAAAAATCATTGAAGTAGGAATAAAATGTCTTTCTAGTAAAATAAATAAAACATAACAAAAAGGATGTAAATATACATTAAATTAGTACGGTATTATTAAAATATAATATATATGTATAACAAAATAATGTAAGTCGAACACATATAATCTGCCAGGTATTAGAAAATATTTCATCATGGGACGTTAGTGAAGGCCACCCAATAGCTATAAAGAATAGTTTATATCAGTTGATCCAAACTATATCGCGCATAATTCCCATCAAAATGAGCCGATTGCCCTAAATTTCCCTTGACAAGAGACGAAACCACAAAAAGTTGCTCAATCTTTGCCACACACCCAGGTTCCCAGAAGTCAAAGTTCAAATTCCTACAATCCCATACGTTTCATTTCGTGTGAGTTTTTCATGGGGATCCCTATGAAAAGATAAATCATGTAAATATGGTCACCCGATAACTTCAATGTAAAATCAGCAATTTCTTATAAATCGATATCGATAAAATAATATCTCGTTAACTATCAGGCTTAGGACATATGAAGGTCAATACATTTTTACGCAGAATTCGATATTCTAACGATCCACGATACAAAACATAGATCTTTTCATTGGAAGAGATCAAGGTGACCGTGAAATCTCCGAAACACCTTCGCGCATGTAGAAAGTGTTTACATCACAAGCTTTCGCTCTCTATACCGTGCAACTTTCGTATACGTATTGTTTTTGTTTAATTAGAAAAGAATTTTTTCTGCGTTATTCACGGGTGCGTTCTCTGTTATTGCAGATGCCCTCGGGAAGCCGTAGAAGGAATCATCGGACGACATAAGCCGGCACTTCCAGTTCATTGCCTCCGCGAGACCGCATTAAGGACATTCTCGCAGATGCAAGTCGATCCCTTTTTATGGCGATCAGTAGCAACGAAAAGCGTGCATTTGTTCTACATCCGAGGATAAAGAGCTATAATGACTTGACCCAGTGCCGGCGCCGCACTGACATTTACCCGGCATGAGATCGCTGCCATTTCCTGAGGACCTGTTTCGCTCATTCGGCTGTCGAGCAACAAATTTATCAAATTAACCGAATCAGTCGTGGAATGTTGATTGTTTCACTTATTTTATAAAAGAAAGAATAAAATAACTGGGAAATTATGTCTCCGCGACAAACTAGCAAATAGACGATCGTAGACGTTGAGAATATTACGTCAAAAAGTGAGAAAATAAAATATTTTATAAATTAAATCTTGTGGAGCTACCGAAATGTTGATGTTGAGGATTGCATTGCAAATGAGAAAGTACACATCAATCACAGAAAACAGTGAACGAAGGAATATTTGTTGCAAAATCTATTACCGCCTTTAATTGTTAGAATTACATGAAAAAGAAAGAAAACATTTTGAGATAAAGAAGATTTTGAGATAAAAATAGCAGAGCCATGGGGATCGTGACAGCGACCACGGTAGCCATAAAGGGCGCCACGTTGCTTCTAGGCAAAGTAGCCATAGTCCCCATATTGATTGCGGCGATAGCATACTTTAATTACGATTTAATGGACCCGGAGAAGCAGCCGAAGGTCACGAAGAACTTGATGAAGGAGTATGATTTTATTGTGGTGGGGGGTGGGTCGGCCGGTAGCGTGGTTGTTAATCGACTTTCGGAGAACCCCGAATGGAAAGTATTGTTGCTGGAGGCTGGCGGACACGAGACTGAGATTACCGATGTGCCGATACTATCGCTGTATTTGCATAAGAGCAAAGTAGATTGGCAGTATAGGACCCAGCCGCAGGACTCGGCGTGCCAGGCTATGGTTGATCAGAGGTGCTGCTGGACCAGGGGAAAGGTAAAGGGATTTCCCATCGAATCGATGGATTCGAAGATTTTTTGAACAAAATCAGATCGAAGCTGGCGGCTTTTGTGAATTACACATTATTGTAATTTTTGTTACTTCGATGAATATCAATGTATTCTTTTCAATAGTATGAAATTTAGAAGCAAATCGTGATGTATTTGAATTGTCCATCATGAAATGATTGAAAATAGTATTTGATTCAATACCGTATATTATTATTCGTAATATTTCTTTTTTTCCTTCTAAAAAAGAATTTAGAACTTTCCTTCTAAAGAAATATATTGATTTATACTGGAATTGGTTCGAAGCCATATCTTATTTTTTTGAAAACATTGATGGTCAAGCTATTGGCTTATACGATTGGCGGAAATGAGTTTTGCTATTGAAATTCAATAGTATTAAATATTAAAATAAGTTCATATGATATTGGCACTATTCAATAGTACATCTTATCGGATCAACATATATTTTTTTTGTTTCGACAGGATTTTTTTCTCAGTGTATGATTGCAATTACCAAATGGAGTTGCAAGTATTGTGGTGAGATGACAAGGTCCTTGGCAGCAATGTCGCCAGATGAGGGGAGGGAGCACGAGTTGAGGGGGAGAAGTTACCCTCTCCAGTAGTAGGGGAAGGTAGAGTGGGGATACAAGTCTAGTCCCGGTGACCTTCACGTCATCTCACCACAGTACCAATATATTGCCAATTTTTCGAGAATCGAAAACTTAGTGTTCGCATACTCTCTGGACACACTGTATGTGTATTATTTTGTTGGGAATGGAATATGACAGAGTGTGAAATTCCAGGTCCTCGGAGGCTCGAGCGTACTCAACACAATGCTCTACATTCGAGGGAATCGACGTGACTTCGACCAATGGGAGAGTTTCGGAAATTATGGCTGGAGCTACAAGGATGTTCTGCCCTACTTCAAGAAGTCGGAAGACCAGAGGAACCCCTACTTAGCTCGGAATACTAAGTACCATGCCACCGGTAAGACAACGTCCCCAAAATCTGTATTGTTTCATAATAATTCTGTATCGAGTCTTCATCAAATACCTACGTATTCATTCTAATAGCAATATTAATTGAAACTGAACTGAGTAACATTAGCAATCATGTAATACATCTTTTTTGTAAACTGTAGCATCCGTTCAATTTTCTTGTAAATAGTAATCACGAGAAGAGTCTACTACGACTCGTGCGAATTAGGTCAAGAGTTGTAACTCTCGAGTCTAATCAGGTGTCAACAAACCGGTTCGAGATAGTCCGTACATGCATAGAAGAAGTAGATTACGCAAAATAGAGATTATGTATAATTAATAAAATAGATTACGTAATAGATTATGTAAAATAGAGATAAGCATACCGCGACAGAGATAGGATGCATAACTAACATCTGCGGTAGACTAATTTAGGTACGACAATTTATCGGAACGTATAAATAAAATAAAAAATTATTTTTCAAAAGACAATTCGAAATTATATGTATGCAGGTCAGTGTGTTTTCACGTAGAATATAAATATGACCTTGAGTAATAATAGTCAATGAATTCCTCTTGAAAAAGACTAGCATTGTAGGCGTTTGAAAAGGGGTGGTCCCGTTCTAAAAAGTGAAGGTGATCCCATTTTGAGGTCTCTAAAAAACAAAAAATAAACAGGTACGATACAGTGTTGTAGCCACAATTTAGACCCCAACAACTGAAATCTTGTCAATGTTCTTCCAGGAGGCTACTTGACCGTCCAAAACTCCCCATACCACACCCCGTTGGGCGTCGCCTTCCTTCAAGCAGGTGAAGAGATGGGCTACGACCTGGTGGACGTGAACGGTGAGCAGCAAACAGGCTTCTCCTTCTACCAGTACACAATGCGACGAGGTGCCAGATGCAGCACAGGGAAAGCCTTCATCCGGCCGATCCAGTACCGCAAGAACTTCCACCTGTCCCTCTTCAGCCACGTGACCAAGGTCCTCATAGACCCCCGTACTAAACGAGCTTACGGCGTCGAATTCATTCGCGAAGGTCGCAAAGAGGTCGCCTACGCCAGAAAAGAAGTGATCCTCTCAGGTGGATCTGTCAACACTCCTCAGCTGTTGATGCTGTCAGGAGTGGGCCCCAGAGCCCACCTAGAACAAGTGGGGGTTCCCGTGATCCACGACTCCCCAGGAGTTGGCGAGAA
The DNA here is from genome assembly GCA_028455765.1 of Lasioglossum oenotherae. Lineage (NCBI taxonomy): Eukaryota > Metazoa > Arthropoda > Insecta > Hymenoptera > Halictidae > Lasioglossum > Lasioglossum oenotherae. Next base: position 7,642,336 of record CM052295.1, read on the forward strand.
CCTGCAGGACCACATCGCTATGGGCGGTTTAGCCTTTCTGATCGACTACCCAGTGAGCATAGTGATGAGCCGTTTGGTGAACATCAACTCTGCGATCAGGTACGCCGTCAACGAGGACGGTCCTCTGACCTCTAACGTGGGCCTGGAGGCAGTTGGATTCATCGCCACCAAGTACGCCAATCAGAGCGACGACTGGCCTGACATATCGCTCATGTTAACAGCGTCGTCAACAAACTCCGATGGAGGGACTCATGTTAAAACGGCTCATGGGTTGAAGGACGATTTTTATAACGACATTTACGGGAAGATTAATGAGAGAGATGTCTTCGGGGTATTCCCCATGATCCTCCGACCTAAATCCCGAGGTCGCATTAAGTTGAGAACGACGAATCCGCTGGATCATCCGCTCATCTATCATAATTACCTGACACACCCAGACGACGTGGGCGTCCTTCGGGAGGGCGTGAAAGCTTCTATAGCGTTCGGGGAGACGAGTAGCATGAAGAGGTTCGGAGCCAGATTCCATAACAAGCCCATACCTAATTGCAAACATTTGCCACTGTTCACCGATGAGTATTGGGAGTGTGCTATCAGGCAATACACTATGACGATCTACCATATGAGTTGCACCGCGAAGATGGGACCACGATCGGATCCATTGGCGGTTGTCGATCCTGAGCTGAGGGTCTATGGGGTGTCTGGGTTGAGGGTGATCGATGCGTCGATCATGCCCACGATTACTAATGGAAATATCAATGCGCCGGTGATCATGATCGGCGAGAAGGGCGCTGATATGATCAAGAAACAGTGGATGACGAGAAGGAAGAGAGACAATGCGACTGACAGTGGTTTTCAGTAAGATTCTTGTTGGAGAACTGTGTAAGTTTGAGAGATGGGGGTTTGGTAGGGGTTCCTATGTGGTGAGTTTTGTAGTTTGACGGCTCTAAATATAAAATTGTTTCCGTATTCGGATACAAGTTATTCTGAAGCAACAAGTATAGCGGGCCAGGGCTACTTGCGGCTCGCGAGCCGCAGACAACTCCTCTCCCCACTCCTGAGTCTCCCCACCAAACTGTGGAGTCAGGAAAAGGTGGAGAGATTAGTACACTGAGGAAAAAAGTAGTCACTTCAATAACGCGCGTGTTATTGTAATTTTTTTACTTCGATGAATATCAATGTATTCTTTTCAATTTCTTCTCAAAAATCAAAATTTAGAAGCAAATCGTGATGTATTTGAATTGTCCATCATGAAATGATTGAAAATAGTATTTGATTCAATACCGTATATTATTATTCGTAATATTTCTTTTTTTTCCTTCAATCAGATATGTTGTTCAAAAAATTTGAGAAATATATTGATTTATACTGGAATTGGTTCGAGGCCATATCTTATTTTTTTGAAAACATTGATGGTCAAGCTATTGGCTTATACGATTGGCGGAAATGAGTTCTGCTATTGAAATTCAATAGTATTAAATATTAAAATAAGTTCATATGATATTGGCACTATTCAATAGTACATCTTATCGAATCAACATATATTTTTTTTGTTTCGACAGGATTTTTTTCTCAGTGTAGTGTATATATGTATAGGGAATACCGGTGTGGTAGTGGGGGCTTTGAAGCGACAGCGGGGAAAAAGTTGTTCGGAACTGTCGTATGCAAGGGTGCCCCAGATTCCAATTTTAAACTTACCCACGTCTGCCACTTAAAACATTAGCATTTATTCTTGAAACTTGGTGAAAGTTACAAATTAAAGTAGGCATTGAGCAGTTACAAGTTTGTTTAACAATTTGAAGTTGTTATGTTACAAGGCTTACTCTTTACGATACAAATGAGTAATCCAAGGAATTCAACGGAAGCGAAGTGTTCACCGTTACGTGGCTACACACTTGTAATTAAAGATGTCTGCTTCATAAAATTGCACTAAATTCTCCACGAAACTAACAGTTATATTTACAGCTTCTAATTTGAATTCCTTAAATGGATTATTCATTTGTGCTCTTTCCATGATGTATGAATTGTTATAATGTACAAGGTGTCCCACAAAACTAGAACCTAAGCCTCGTGTACCTATGTGCGTAACTATTGTTACAAATTGTGGATGTGTATGCTATAAAAATATGAAAAATAGTCGTCACTAAACCGGCGTGATTTTAATTGTACAATAGTTAAGGATAATGTAGTATGATGATTGTAATTTATATGGAGTGTCCTAGGATCAATGACGCAGTCACAATCGCTAAGCAGTTATATACTATTTATTGTTGATAGAATAAATAGCATAAGCCTACTTTGGTATATTTATTTTAAACAATCAAATTGTTAGATGATAAGGTGTCGAACCATGTCCTATACAGTACCTTTCATTATTTAATTTTAATAACATGTTGAAGAATTGTTTCCAGTGTTTCAATTCTACCTCCCGAAATTTTCGAAAAATCCTGTGACTATGCAGACGGAAACGGAAAAAAACGTTAAAAACAACATTCTCCGCACACGAAAGTTTCAATGCTTCATTTATTCGACACACTGTCTTCTCGGATGAAAAAATGTGCGAGTGCTTCAACAAACTTGTTTTTAGACATGCAGAAGTTACAACATAATCGATACTGCAGCGCATTACTTCACCGTGGATCGCTCGTACATGTGATCGACTAGCATTTCGGCCAATTTGAAAACTTGAACTGACACTGCCCCCGGTGCAGCCAGTTGCATAATTTTGACTGGATCCCGTCGAGTGTTTGTTGGCCGCGTACTTTCAAATCGCGTATCAACAATATGTATCAGGTCACTCTAGCATTGCAAATTTTTCAAGTCAACGTATATACAGTGGATCCAAAAAGTATTTGGACACTAAAAGAGCAACCCTCTCGAGAAAAATTGTCGACATTTAAACTGCAATAATTTCGTTAAAGAAAATAATATAAATAAATGTACAATGTACCTGGCCTCATTGTGAATCTTGAAGATTTTTCAAATCGTGATTTTACTATTTTTCCATCAGTTAAATGTTTTTTTAGAGTTCATTGGGAATATGTGAAAAAAGTATAAATGTGCGATCACTATCACGGTGAATGTTAAAATTGTATCACCGACATATGCAGGAAGTAATTTTCGATTACGTTACTCCACTATTACTGTGAAGATAATGTATCCACGCTCTCTTAGATGCGTCACAAGATGGAATAACTCGATTTCGACATTCTTCTGATGTCAGCGATTATCGTAACTCGTTTATGGTTAATTACGTATCAGTGAATATGACGAACAATGCTAGAAAAAAAGTTATGTAGTATATTTACTAACGGTAACAAAAGTTAATTTAAGCTAACAAGAAAAGAGATAAAAACACGAAAAATAATAATAAATTGTTTGGAATTTGGAATTGCCAGCGATGGGAAAACAACTTCTGACTCGCAACTCCAAATTCCGCGACCGCTCGCGTGTCCCTTGAACGTCCTTGAACACATCGCACCGATTCGTCGGCCGAATGAAAGTACATTTCACCAGCAGCGAGTTGCATAACCTGGCCGACGTTTAACAAGAAATCCCCGATCTTTCGGACACTCGCGTAAAATGCTACGTGCTGTTAGACACACACCAGCCCGAAACTAGCGAGTGCAGAAATTCTAAATGACCTAATCTTTTGCATCATAGACATTCGGATTCGAGTGAATAATTGACCACTATAACTCGCGTGTATCTTTATCGCGCGTTTCGCCATCACCATAAGGTGACAAAAAACCTGTTTGCGGTATCGAAATGTCACATTTCTCAAACTTTAATTAACCATTTCGAATGTGCCATATTTTTTGTGTGGTCACGTGGCGAGAGGAGTGGAATACCGATTTTTTTGTCACGTCAGACACCCTGTGGACATATGGGATGTGAAACAGTTTACGGAAAGTCATTTTTTAAGAGACCGACCGATTTGGGGCCCAGGGTTCCTGCGTAAATTTTGTTCCTCGCGATGAGTACTATAAGATGCAATTTTAAAAAATTAGACCTTGAAAAAAGGGTCAAGGTCATTTATGCGGGTAAAATAGATCTTCTAGAGGCATAGAATCCCACTATTATGACATGACTATATGTGCACTGCGATTATGTTTTACATTATGGATTGAGGGTGTTTTTTTTCATGCATTTTGTTTTTGTTTGCTGATTCAAGCAATTCTCGAGTGGATTGAAAGTGGAGCACGTACCTAGCGAGCTCTGAACGGGTCACACTGCAAACACAACTCGCCAGTTTCGCATTACCATCCTTCTTAATCGATAAGGAAGTTTCCTAACAAATATTTGAAAGGTTTTGAAAAATTCTGCTTTCCAAAAAAATGTTTGGAACAACAATTTATCTGCTTTTGATCAATCAAAAATTTCCAAAAAATGTTTTTAATAAAGGGAGATTAGTTCCATTTTAAATTCAAGGTCATGTCAAGGTCTCAGTATGTCAAGTCCAAGGAATGTTATTGGAAAGTCAATGTCTAATCGATTGGAAGCTAGAGATGTTATGCGTAATTATTTTATTATTATTTGGATACCTCGTTTCAATAGTTGAATGCACATTTGCATCGTCAGCTTGCGTCGGGGAAAGCGAAAATGTTCGTTTTGAATTTAACATGGAAATAGCTACGCGTGATAATTCAGACTTTCGAAGGTGGGACATTTAATTTGCATGTCGAAATGGCACCCTGCTTTCTATAGAGCTCGACCGAGCTCTTATCGGAATGTGCTTCGAATAAGAATCTCGACGAGAAACCGTTCGACGACGTGCATCAGAAAAAGGACGTCACTCCCACGCACTTCCGACGATCACTTCCTGATGGCGGACTCATGAGAATTTGTAATTAAGGTTGTTACTAATTAGTGCAACAATGACTACTTAAAATCAAACGAGCACAGGGTAGACCACCTGTGGAGGTGCTTTCAGTGCTAACATTAGCAGGATATAAAGGTGAACGTCGTTGATCTTTACCGACCAAGATGCTTTACATTATTTACAATATTTACAATATTATGACACAAAAAAAACTTGTAAAAAACCACGCTTATATTAAAATGCACTAAAAAGGAGAAAATAATTTTTTTAGACATTAGTGACTATAAATAATAGCGTGGAGCGCTAAACTATATTGTCACATTATAGTCACTAATGTCTAAAAAAAATTATTTTCTCCTTTTTAGTGCATTTTAATATAAGCGTGGTTTTCAAAAAGTTTTTTTTATATATTTTTTATTTTATACTCTTTAGTCATTTTTAAATGGAATGCAGGTAATGCTGGTATGAAATAGTGAGATATAGAAACGCAAGATATGGAAATACGCGAGATAGAATGAGGGGATAAGTCCGAGAGACGACGTCTCTTGATGGAGTCCGAAATTGTTTGAAATGGAACTGAATAAACGGGACACCACGCTGACTGAGCTCCTTCGGTGCGAAATGGGTCACTGGAGTGGGGAGCGCTGGCGCGCGGAGTGGGGATCGCTGAACGCGATGACCCACTACCGAGTGTCTCGCGACGAGATGTGACGGTTAATATTAAAATATTTTTTTTCTCCTGAACGCACAGTTTTTAAAAAATTTGTTTTTTTAATATTGCATTGTCATCCAGTCCTGAGTTATATTTAAAGTTTCAAGTCCCTAGCTCATCGGAAAGTTGTTTAAAATTCGATTACAAGATTTGACGCATACAACAACAACAACGTCAACTCGGCAAGCTAGTATAAGCATGATAAATAGTGTACTTTTGTATGTAGATATAAAAATATAAACATATCCCCCAGATCACCTTTAGTTGATCAGTATTTTTACGTTAACAGTAATTAATGATAAATATTATTATAATTATGCCCGGCAACCAATACTAACGCATACTTTAGGACGGCTTTCGATCTATTACGGATGAGGGTACCTATTCTGCTGGACATTGTCCTTGTCGTAGTAGCAAATATGAAACTGAAGATATTGGAACTTGAGTAGTTTGATAGTTCCTAATCATTATGACACGGGAACAGCGTCCGGTATGTGCATGTAATGCAAGCGTTCAATCAAATGCACAATAGTTATGCGACATTGGGCCCTGGATGCCACGTAGACCGTAGAGTAGGCGAGAGAAAGTTCGCGGTTGGATATGGGGCTTCTTGACTCACTCCAAGAAAGCAAAGAGAAAGACTAGAATGCGCTTCGCGGAGAATCCTAATTCGCGGCGCTTGGAAAAATATATTTTATTCGGAGGGTGAATTGTTTTCAGAGGTGGGGAATATAATTGGCGACACAAATATTTCAAACACTATTTAACATTTTATTTGGCTGAACAAATAGTATTTTAAATGTGTAATTTAACAAATAGAATATTTTCATTTGGATAATCTGACGCAGAAAATAAAATATTTTTATTTCGACAATCTGAACCACAAAAATTTTTCATGAAAAACATTCTATTTGATTTGATTCCTGCATAAGGGTTTACTCAATAGCCTTGATAAATGAATCAATTGATATAACAATAACCAGCTAATTCATATATCGACTATTTCCAAAATGGAGAATTGAATGTACCATATCAGTTAACTGAAAGTAGCTCCACCATCTCCTACATAAGTGGTTTAAAAAAGTATGTCGCCAGTTGTGTTCTTATAAATATTGACCTGCTAAAGTATCAAACACATATCCGTACGATTTACTATCACGCAACTGGACTTAACGATCGTAGTTTAATATTCTAGGTCAGACAGCAGTTATTGAGCTAACATAAGCCTCGTTCTCCTACACCCCGAGCATTGACTCATCCCATTTGTTTATTTTTCAGAATTAAGTCTCTGAATTTGCCGTAAAGAAATTGTTGCTCGTCGAGTCACGGAAGCATGAACTGATATAGAACTTGCTCAAATGTAAATGCAATTCTTTCACCTAACTATCCACGGTTTGCTTTCACCCCATAAGGTTTTAATCCAGCTATGGCGTAATTAACTACTGCCTTACATAATATTGCAAAAATACCAACATTGTGCGATGGGATCGGTAGAAAGCGTGGCAAGTATACTTGCACGCGAGCCATTTTCAAACCTGAAATGCTCGTAATAATAAAATTGCGCAAGTGAAAGAAAATTAGTTCACGTGTAAGGTTTGTGTTAAAGGCTTCGCTATTTTGCATAGAGGTTCAAGTGAGCGGCGCTAGAGACGAGCGCAATTCCCCCACCCTCTCGCTGACCACGCCTGCCCCAAGGTCACGCGAAGACCATTGGTGGTTGGAAAGAAATTCTCATTAAAATCGAGAAATAACATCTAACGAGTGAAAACAAAAATCCTTTTTGGCAGTTTTCCATTAATATTTTAGGAAATAATAAAGGCTGGCCATTGAAACTTTAGACTTGAGGTTCTCTGCCCCCTCCACGTCCCTCTTGAAAATCTCAGCTCATAAATTTGTGTGGGTCGTACGGCACTGCTGTCTTTTGTCCGGCATTGAACTTTTGAGCGGGGGTGTAACGTATTTCGCGGAAAGGAAGCAATACGTCAGGAAAAGGAAGCGTCACGAGAGAAACTAGGAGATAGAGGAAAGAGGAGCGGTATGGGGTCGCCAAGTGGTTTTCGTAGGTGAGCTGGCACTAAGAGGAGTCAGCATAGTGAGTGAGCATAGCGTACCTCTCGCCTGGTTCTCACTCTCCGCACTCGCCGCAACGCGGTCGGAGTCCGGCGGTCTGCTACGTTTCACGGATCTATTGCAACGCTACCGGTTTGATCGGTTCGCCTCGGTTCGCCAGAATTCGTTTCGGTCAGGCTCGGTTCCTACATCGCGTGGATCACGATTGATACGAAATTCGACGGTTGCGCCTCGAGGAGAAGCTCCGGGAACGGAAAAGCGGTTGTGTGACGCGGGAAAGTTTGAGTGCCATGAGAAAGTGCAGTAAGTAGGATGCCGAAATGTGTGACCGCGAAAATTTGTGTGCTATTTGTGCTCTGTGCAATTTGCTCTCGACCATGTCGCGGGGAAATTCGAATTTCACTTGACAGTCTGACAATGACAGTCCATCAATGAGCGTCAACCTTGTGGCTCCTGATTGTAAAATTAACTAATGTTTCATCTGGAATGTAAGATCCATTTGTGTTCTAATGCTAATGAAAATGTCCAGCGACGCATTTGTTTATAACATTCGTAATTTTCAACACAGTGTCTACTAATATTCTACATCATTCGATTAGAAAATTGTTGGTTAAGAATTCATTTCAATTTGTTAGCCAATTAAAATTCGCTCTCCATTAAGTGAGATCTGGAGATCTCTCTTTCTGAAGATCTCTCTTTCTGAAGATGATGTAACCGGTATGGTTGCATTCGTGCTCCATCGCGATTTCATAATAATCGATTTTCACTATCTAAAAGGAATCTGGACGATTTTAATACACCTTCTTTTATATAACTTTCGAGTGAAAGTAATGAAATTAATTTTTGTGAAATATGATTTTTAGTTGCTGCATCGTCTATAATAATGAAATAAAGTGTGAATATAAAAGTCGATCAATTTCGAAGATTCCAGCGCGATCTTATTAGGGCGTCTCGAAACGCATTTCAAATAACTGTTCTTCCGTCTCAGTCGAACTTTCTAATTGGGAAATAGCAGTTTTGTTTAAATTGTTTGAAATTCGCTTAACTACAGTTTACTGCTTTATGCGCGTTGTGAATGTCACTATTGTTCGATAAAAGTCCTCGCCATAACCTACAGAACAATTACACGTACCGGGTGTCCTGGAAGTGTGTGATTTCACTGTAGAGATGGATTATACGACTTACCTGAAACATAAATAATTAAAATTATTATTTTGTTGTCTTTAACTCGATAAGATGAAACATAACTAATTCTAAGTTAAAATGTAAGGGTAATATTATTACTTAGTTTTTAAATAATTTAAATAAAAAGTATTTGTACTATTTATGCTTAAGTAAAATTCTACATATATAAAATTTTTAATATTTAATTATACACCCTGTGATGTATAAATAAATACGCTTTTCGCAGATACAAAAAGAAAATAGTACAGTGTTAATTTATTCATGTTAATTATTATTAAATGTTACTATAACAACCCAGCACTACTAAGCTTGATTTAAACTGTATCACTTTCCTTGCTTCATTCAGGATAAACAACATGAGTCAATCACCTTACGTATATCAAAAATGTGTTCATCACCGTGTCATAATATTTATATCTGAGATTCAGACTGGTCCAGCGACCTAGAATACTATGACCTAGCCTTGAATGCCATTTTGGGTAACATGACTGACCTTGAAATCTTGAGACAAGCATGTTATACAAAATTCTGCTTTATTTTCTCAAGAAGGCACACATTATAATAATTTTCCATTCTATACATACTTTGTGATAATAAAGATGCATTAAAAACTGATTTCTGCATATAATTCATAATTATGTATTAAAAATATTAAATGAAAATATGGATCTATATTTATAATTACTAGACAGTGGATCTTTATGTATTTATGATTTAAAATTTAAAAAAAATGCTGAAGTATTAAATTCAACAGGATTTAGCACGATTTTTATTTATTTTGGATCTACAAATGCTATTACTCATGAAAATAGAATTTTATTTGGTACCACTTTCTACAAATTTGTTTACAACAATTGAAAATTGCATAAACATCCGCAGTCTTCTAATAATTACTCTTTAATAGTTCATCATCGTCGATTCTGTGAATGCTCTAGAGCTCTAGAGAACCGACTGTAATTTTCAGTTAAAGCGACGTCAGTGCACTGTAGGCAGCTATAATCACTGACCCCATAAGGCACAGATTTGGCTTGACGTTCAAACAGTATTATTTATCCTACACTCAATATGCCATTTCTATTGTAATAAGAAAATAGCATGCTACAGTGAAGGTCGTATGTAATTTCACGTTCAGTATTCTGCTTGTGTACTTCAGTTTGTGTACGGATCTTGTACTCGTAAGTACTCACCACGCACTGCATATCGAAGCGACAAGACCATACATGATCAATGTATCCTTCTTAAAAATCGCTGAAATTTGAGCAATTATTTTTTCCCCGACTTAATAGAAAATGGTGGATTGATAAAATTATTATTTGAAAATGTCACTGCTGGTGGTTTACTTTCAAATCGGACCAGAACTTCTACAATCATGTAATACATTTTGATTAAGTATTTTGATAAATGTTTCAGGTTGTTCCGCGCCGCCCCTCCCAATTTCGACAGACACATTGGCGCTGCACTCGAATGGCACGAGATTGCGGGAAAGAATTGAACGGAAATGGCAGTAGGGCTGACCACAGTTCTCAGCACCACTTCGCTTCTCGGATTTAGCCTAATCCCTCTCCTGGCTATCGGCTTGTCAGTGTTTCGATACAGGCAAGCCGATCCGGAGACTCACCCGACGGACGCTCGCCAGGTTCGATTAGAAATTCCATATGCTACAAGTAGACAGATCGCCCAACATAAAATGGCAGTGGGAAACTTGTAGGAAACTTGTACACGTCTTCCGCAATTAGTAAGGGTGGGGTCTTGCAGATCCCCCTGCTCCCCACTGTCGAAATCACTGTTGACCGACCAGGACTTATTTATGCAAACACGTATTTTATGTACGCAACATTCTGCATATTTGACCTCAAAGAAAAGTGGCTGAATATGTTACATGTTCGCCGCATATATTTTCTTATCGGTTCTCACTGCAACAAGCATTATGTCTGCGATAATGCAGAGATTTATTGTCCCTTTAGGTCACGCATAACCGCGACAAAAATTTCTTTATTACTCGAAGTTGTGCAACTATATTAATTCGAATTCTACTGTAATTTCCATATAAAGAATGTAAATCGCACTTACCAACGTTACCCACTGTCGGTAAAGTATATCTCTTACTAACTCTTTTAATGGCAGCGAACTTATTTTCTGCCAGTGTAAATATTTCTTTTCAATTCGTGAGGAATGCGGATTAACACCTTGCATGAAGTTCACTATATTGTGATAACTTTTTGTTACAGTTACTAAGGACATACGACTTCATAGTGGTGGGAGGTGGGAGCGCAGGGTCGGTTATTGCCTCGAGGTTGTCCGAGGTGTCGAATTGGACGGTGTTACTTTTGGAAGCTGGCAGCGACGAAAATGAAGTTACGGACGTCCCGATCTTGGCGGGATATTCTCAGCTCACGGACTTTGATTGGAAATATCAAACGTCACCACCGACCACGTCCGCCTACTGCCTTGCTATGAATGGCGACAGGTGTAACTGGCCACGGGGCAAAGTGCTTGGTGGCAGTAGCGTGCTGAACGCTATGGTGTATGTTCGGGGTAATCGGTAATCTTACACAATTTTGTACAAAAAATGAAACTATTGAATTTGTTCATTCTTTATGAAGACAACAATCCTAACCATAAGGGTGGATTTATGGTGGAGCAGCGAGGTGAGCTGTGCGGTACAAAAAAAGGAAAACAAAGAAAATACACTGAGAAAAAATTCTGTCGAAACAAAAAAAATATATGTTGATTCAATAAGATGTACTATTGAATAGTGCCAATATCATATGAACTTATTTTAATATTTAATACTATTGAATTTCAATAGCAAAACTCACTTCCGCCAACCATATAAGCCAATAGCTTGACCATCAATGTTTTCAAAAAAATAAGATATGGCCTCGAACCAATTCCAGTATAAATCAATACATTTCTCAAATTTTTTTAACAACATATCTGATTGAAGGAGAAAAAGAAATATTACGAATAATAATATACGGTATTGAATCAAATCCTATTTTCAATCATTTCATGATGGACAATTCAAATACATCACGATTTGCTTCTAAATTTCATACTATTGAAAAGAATACATTGATATTCATCGAAGGAACAAAAATTACAATAACACGCGTGTTATTGAAGTAACTACTTTTTTTCTCAGTGTACATATGTACTTTTCCATTAGTATGTGTCGAAATGTTGTCACGAATGTTGGTTTCTTTTCACCGCGCCGCTATCGTCGATGCTCGCAGCTCCACTATAAATCCACACTAAGTCTAGAATGGCACAAGAACGGCTATGGTTCGACGTAGCCTCCGAGAAATTAATTATGTAAACTCATTCGATTTTCCCAATTATAAACCAGTGTAAACGCTTTCAGACGCGACTACGACAACTGGGCAGCGCTAGGCAACGTTGGGTGGAGTTATGCTGACGTGCTGCCATACTTCCTAAAGTCCGAGGACAACCGGAACCCGTACCTAGCAAGAACCCCGTACCACACCACCGGGGGCTACCTAACGGTTCAAGAATCCCCTTGGCGCTCTCCTATGTCGATCGCGTTCCTGCAAGCCGGGCAAGAGTTAGGCTACGACAACCGAGATATAAACGGTGCTAATCAAACCGGCTTCATGCTGACGCAATCAACAATCCGCCGCGGCAGCCGTTGTTCAACAGCGAAGGCTTTCCTGAGGCCAGTAAGGAACAGACCGAACCTACACATAGCGATGTACGCGCACGTTCTGAGGGTGTTGTTCAACGGCGACAAGAGAGCCACGGGGGTGGAGTTCGTCCGCGATGGCCGCCTACAGACTGTAAGAGTCCGACGAGAGGTCGTAGTATCCGCCGGAACAATCAACACGCCTCAGCTGCTGATGCTATCGGGTATCGGGCCTAAGGAGCACCTGGCGGAGTTCGATATCCCGGTGATATCAGATCTGAGAGTCGGGGACAATCTACAGGACCATGCCGGGCTCGGTGGGTTGACGTTCCTCGTGAGTGAACCGCTCAGTGTGAGGAGAGACCGCTATCAAACGTTCTCTGTGATGATGGACTACATCCTGAACGAACGGGGCCCGATGACCAGCCCCGGCATAGAGGCTCTGGCCTTCGTCAATTCGAAGTACGCCGACCCTTCAGGGGATTTCCCGGATATCCAGTTTCACTTTGCGCCCAGCTCGGTCAGCTCCGACGGCGACGAACAGATTAAGAAGATCTTGGGGCTCAGAGACAAAGTTTACAACAGCATGTACAAGCCTCTGCTTAAATCCGAGACCTGGTCTGTCCTACCGTTGCTCCTCAGACCCAAAAGCTCAGGCTGGGTGAGACTCAAGAGTAGAAATCCGTTCGTTTATCCGGACATCAATCCCAACTACTTCACGCACAAAGAGGACATGGATATCCTGGTGGAAGGTATCAGGATTGCCATGCAGATTTCGAATACCACGGCGTTTCAAAGGTTTCGCTCAAGGCCACACACTATACCCATGCCAGGTTGTCAACGGTATCCATTTGATACTTACGACTACTGGGAGTGCTGCATTAGACATTTTACTTTTACTATTTATCATCCTACTGGGACCTGCAAGATGGGACCTAAGACTGATCCTACTGCTGTGGTAGACCCTAGGTTGAGGGTCTATGGGGTGAAAGGACTCAGGGTGGCTGATGCTTCTATCATGCCTGAGATTATCAGTGGGAACCCTAATGCGCCGGTTATTATGATTGGTGAGAAGGCGAGTGATATTATCAAGGAAGACTGGTTGTATAAGAAAAGAAGGTTTGTTGGGAGATGAGTATGGTTGTATGAGTTCATCGTTTTCGATTTTATAATACCGTGTATCTGGTCTTTGCGTACAATTGTTTTGTAACAGCCAGGTCACTGACAAAACGTACACTTTGAATTTCCCGCGCTACTAGAACGCAGTTGGTAACCTGTGCTACTGAAGAGCACGCGACGAAAATGGCGCGTAATTCAAATCCTGCATCTCTTAATGAATCAATGAAAGGAGGTTAACAATTTTCTTGTAACTCGTACGATTTTATTGGAAAATTAAATTGATATATTCATTAAAATAAAATAAAAAATGTTTGCAAGTTCATCATTGTAAGTGTGTATGCGATGAAAGTGCAAGTGTGATCGTAATTTAGACAACCACTTTATACGAGACACGTGGATTTGAAGTTGATTCTTGTAGGGATCAATGTTTTGTTATTTTATACCACTGATTAATGATGTAATATGTTATGATGTATTCATTAATGATGTACATATCGTAAATTTATGAGTGCAGCTAGTTATACAGAAAAATCATCGACATTATTATTACTATTATACTGGGTTAGCTATTGATCAAAATCATTGCTATTAAATCTACCGGACATAATTGAAAATTTACCAAATTCGTACAAGTAAATGCAGGAACTTCCTATGAACAAATGTATGAGTGACTGAAAATATTTAATAAAATTCCATCGTATGTGTACTCGAAATTGTCGCAAAGTATGAAGAAGTGTACAATAATGTAACCGTGCCATGCGCGTCGGGAACTTTTATATTTTCGCCGAACGATGTTATAAATAATAAAAATGTGTTTTGAAAGTTGGCGTTTCGTTTATTATCACCATCGGATCGACGCGAGCGAGCAACATTCCGAGCATGTAAGAAGTCGGCGATCTCGCAGCCGTAAAGGAATCAAAGATTTCCACTGAATGCGTGTCTGCGGAGTAGTATCTCACGCTATGCACGACTTCCTCGGTGATTTCAATGTCCGCACTAGCCTGAGGGTACGTCTTCGCTTCGAAACAAACTTCCAGAAGAGCTTTCTAATGTCACGATTTTATTTCGTTCAACGACCGTGTAAAAACCACCTTGGCAGACATCTTTGTATGTAATATGAACCAGATTCTCTTTCTTTCAAATAGGAATTTCCATTTTACAATAATAATGATCTGGGAAAATTTGGAATGAACGTAAGAAATAATTTGAAATAATTCATTTCATCCAATTCAATACTATTATTTGAAAATAATATTGATTTATTTGAAATAATAATGTCGGCAGTATTTGCCATTAACATTAACCCACGTGTATTTACTGCATTTCTGTGAACAACTTGTTAATGTTCCTCGAAAAATATGACCTGAACATCGCATTAATGTTTAAAAATCCGCAGCCTACTTATGTGACTAACCGTAACAAAAGGTACAGGGTTATGCTGGCGTAACACTAATTTTGTAATCAACGTCAGAAAACAAAGATTAAGTAGGCTGCAGGTATCCAAACGCACGTTCCCCGCACTTTGTGCGACAAACTGGTAATTATGACTCAATCTAATAGCGACAGAACTATGATAATTTTTCCATGATTCTCCAACGTAACGGACGGAGAAAATTTACGGAAATGGGTGAGAAAATTTATTTGGGAGATCGTGCGCTACGAATAGATTGCGTTGCATGCGACCAGATTGTTTACTCTCTAATTTTCGGGGAAATATGTTTTCCCTGTTTTAACAACGATCCTCTCACTCGATGCAATTGAAACAAAGTTATTAAAGTAAGTTGACAGTATTTGAGTATGTCGGCCACATATCAGCAGTATTCAAAAATCATTTATGATATGTGCACTACTGTGCAAAATACAAAATAATGAAAATTTAAAAGATGTGTTTGGACAACTTGTACAACAACTTTTTCAACATATTTTTTATACGTCATTTACTAAACTAATTCATCTAGCCTTACAGAGAAATTGAAGTCGCCTGGTCCATTCATAAAAAAGTTATTCTAATTTAAAATGTGTGTGATCAGTTTTGCTCCTGACTTTCCTCAATTTTTGGCTTGTCGTATTTAAGTGAAAGTTGAGAAACATGCACGTATAAAAATATGACTCCAATTGCTAATATTATTCAGTGTTCTCTGTCTGAATATTAATAAAATCGGTCGGCAATCCAGTTCTCCAATTAATCTAATGGCAAAATAATTATTATATTTTCTTCGGTGGCTGTCCAGTATAACGGACGAGAAAATGTATGTAAATAGTGATCGGAAAAATCAGTTTAGGGAGAGGAGCGCCGCGAGCAGGATGTGATGGATGGGACGAGGAAGCGGAAACGCTGCAGAAAAGTGCACGTGAGAATCGGTATCCCGTAACGAGAGTTTTGGCACGAAACCTCTTACGTAAAGCAGCGCGGCGCGGCGGTTGTTTGCTCGCGAAACGAAAGTCCTGTCGCGATCTCCGCTTCCGAGATCGTCTGCCTCGTTCTTGCAACCCGTAACAACTCGCAACCCATCGATCTCCCCGGCGATCTCGAATGTATAGATCCCGCGGCCGGCCATCAAACGAGAATATCAGAGAACATATCGGAGAACAGTATGCTTGCGTAGAGATACGTAGGGCACGTATTCAGCCGAGTGGAGAATTATTAGGAAATAAAATTTTTTAATCATTTACCCCCTCTCTGCCAGTAGCGGATTAGTCACGCGGCATCGTGACGCATGAAGGCGAAAAGGTGGGGGAACGGTAGAGTCGGGACACAAGTTCCAATCTGGCGACCCTGGTCATATATGACTGACACAATTCTTTTAGCAGACTTGAATATTTATTTTTAGTACAATCTATGTACCAAAAATGGAGGAATATGTCCTAATCTTCTATTTTGTGCCAGAGTATCAAAATCATCGTTTAATTACTCAATTTAATTAAACCAAATGAATGGCTGTTCCATTGAGGTTTTAGAAAGCATAACGTGTCTACATGAAATATCTTTAGAAAAATGAATAATTAAAGCTATGAACGGTCCAAGCATCGTGACTTATATGCTTTAAAATTCTGGTAAACATATACACATATGATTATTCAAAATTGAGGGTAGTTGAAAAAATTGCTGAGTCTAAGTTGCGCATACGGAACAATGGCAAGTGAAAGGTTGGACAAGTTTTGTTTTGGAACAGCGTTGCATTTATTTGAAATTTCTACAGCTGGATTTCCCGAACTGTTTGTAAGGATCGGGGCGCATGAGAATTTATGGACTGCGAAATTGCACCTCGAATAGGATATCCGCGGATAGAGGAAACAGGAACGATTTCACGATCGAGGAACTAGCGAAATCCGCATACCGTGAATCGTATTATTCCGCGGACTGGCATTGTTACCGAGATTCGATTAGATCAAGAATATATAATCCTTACGCACGCGAATCTCAAGAAGATTAGTGAAAGTTAAAGACCCTGAACTACACGGAAATGATGCGGCTATTTTAAGCCGTGTGCGTTGTGCTCTAGAACAATTCGACTTCGTTACTATCGTAATTTTTAATTTTATATTTATAATATCGTCCGATCAGACGAATCGAATGCAATCTAAATGGAATGATGAAAGGTGGATTTAATCACCCTGAAGCATCCAGAACATTTTTATGGAAATGATTATTGTTATAATCATCATTAGAAATACTAAAACTATGATTTTGCTATACTATTTTTCCTTGTAATTTGCTTTCGTACAGTTTACTATCTTATATTGGATAAGATGCAAAACAATTCATCACCTCATTATATTTGAGTGTACATAATATACACTATTCATATTTAGTATAGTGTATAGTAATATTTCAGAAAAATATTAATGAACTGACGAATTGTTTTGCATTTCACCAAATATTAAATAATGAACTGTTTACCAGTTAACATTATTCATACTTAACATACGCCCAAATAATTGATACAGATCCAGAAATTATATTTTTCAAATTTTCAATATAGGCCCACATGAACAAGTTGTAAGCAACTTTTATTTCAAAATTTTTTCACCTTACGTAGTAAACTAATTCCACCACTTTCAATTTTATTTTATTTTTTTTTGGTCGAGGTACTTTCCAAAAGCTGATCTCCATGGCAGAGCGGTGCTGCTGATGCTACTGCAACAAAGAGGCGGCAATGCATTGCGGGCAGGCTAGCCGGCCGGCCGGCCGGCGGAATGCAATTTACCGGAAAAGTTAAATCGCGCGTTGTAAATCTGTTGTCGAGTGTGGATCGGGTCAACGGTCTGGAAACGCGGTGAAGTAACGACCAGCTGGTCGTTGTTCTTCGATTTGATCCTGTTTCCTAGCCTCAATTATATCCGGTTTGCGCGACAGGTAGCCGCGTGTGCAACTCGTGAGCGATTACGCATTATACTCGTACGCGTGTAACACGCGGCTCCACCGGTGTTCCATTTCATCTGACCGACAGTAAGCCATAACTGGCTTTGAACTTTGAAGAAACCCTTTCGCATTTCCTTCGTCTAGGACCAGCTGTCCAGTCGATGAATAGAATTCGTATTAAAATTGTTTTGCTCGTATTAAATTGCATTATAAATTCATAGATCTAATTTTTTTCAATTGTCAGCTTTATCACTGCACGATAAAAACGAGGTGTTCCATTTAAAAACAACATGTCAACGGTCAACGGCCATAAAGTCACTAGAATCTTTAATACATACAATCTTTATCAATACAATCTTTAATATATTTTTCCCAAACTGTAATTAGTGAATTTTTCTTTGAAACAGATATACAATTGTATATATTTATTGGTACATAGTCTGTGACCACCTGTTCTCATCCTGTACCCCTTCCACTGCGAATTCCAGGAGACCGTTCTCTGAGACCACTCGTTCGAGATGACGAAACGTGTTTAAACATCTGAGTCGGCTCTAATAGATCTCTTCTTCCTTTCTCCTAGCCCACTTGTTATTCGTACGTGGGTAATCATGTCGAACGTCATTACCTTTTTCTACGTGACCATCGTCACGTAGCCTAGCATCATCTCTGTCGCATTACGAGCTATGGTTCCTCTACAGCTTGACGAATCGGAAATGTGAATCTTGTCAAAATATTTTATCATAAAATTAATTGTAAAATAAATGCTGGGTCATTTGGAAATAAATGATTACATACGAATTAAATGAATTTGTATAGCAGCACAGGAAGTGATTTACAGTTACTTTACACTTACGGCGGTAGGCTCGTTTCCAGGATTGCGCCCTTAAATGGGTCTTTTATCTAGCGTTTTTGTCCACTGAAAAACCACGTTTTTTTATGTTATCGAGAAATGAGAACACGAATCCCGCATCCTTGCAATCCTGGAAAAAGGAGTCTACTCCCTTAAGGATGTTCTGGAGATATATGAAAACGCAACAAAACTTTTTGAAAATTTGACAAGATATAATTCTTACTAAATTAATGCAATTACCAAAGTTTGGGTTCGATTCACTGCACCGTTTAAGAATTATAGCAACTTAAAGTTTGCACATTTTAACACGTCTTCTTATGGAGAATTCATAAAATTCCACTTCAAACCGTACTTAAACCTTGGAAAAAAGCAACTAGAAACTCCAGTTTTTTTTATATGTAGTAAAAATTATGTAATCAATTATGTTCAAAATTTATTAGGATTCACTAAACAGGTACAGAGCAAAAAAATTATAAACTGTTACAAAACGTGAAACTTATCGTGTTGTCTCTCACTAGCATGAAAACGCGACAAGTGTAGACCACTGAATATAGCTACAGAGGGTACAGTATTCGCAAAAGTTTAATGCAAAATATACTCATGAATGGCTTTTATTGCCATGTATTGATGGATTTCGAATTTCTTGTACTTTTGTCTCCCATCGTACCTCCAGAACATCCTTAACCCCTTCCCCTACAATATCGAGTCAGACTCGTGATGAAGATTCCGAACAGAGTAATGAAATTCTATTTTGGTTTTATTAATGTATAGTTAGTAGAGAACATATATAGGCGTACAATAGATATGAATTTTCTCCTTTTTTAGGAAATTACGAACTGCGAAAAAAGTTCTATTCACTGAAACCGTAAAATAAATCGTAGTGCAAGGGGTTAACCCTGTGAAGAGAAAAATTATTTTTATAAATTTCTTCATTTTTTTTAACTGGTCCATTGGCATCCATCTTAAAAACATATCAGAAGATTATAAATATGTACTTTCTTATGAAACCATACGGAGACATTTTCACTTTCTGTCCTAACTGACTCAATTTGCAGAAACGTTGTTACTACATAGTTAATACGCTTTTATTTGCACTAGTTATACCATCGTTATCGCACCTCCTGCTCGAGGTGTGAATTCGTTCTGTTAGCGCTAGTCTGAGTTTCCTTATTAACAATCGTATTAGCCACACGTCGAACGAGAATTCTTGTGTCGGCAATAACCGGAAGGAATGTCTTTTCTAAAACGAGAGAACACTTTCTTTCTGTTGACATGTTCATGGCCAGACATTGGCCTTACACGTACACATACAAATTGTTTAAAGCAATCGAAGTTATTTAGGTGTAGCATTCTATGAATAATAACTATGTTGGTGTGCACAACAGTACAAAACTACATTTCTGCGGAATTCAACAACATATTTGTTGTATACATTAATGTCATATTTCGTTATGTCGTTAAAAATTATGAACTACATAATTTTTAAAAATGATATAGTTCATAATCTTTAATAATTATGTAGTTTATAATCT
The DNA here is from genome assembly GCA_028455765.1 of Lasioglossum oenotherae. Taxonomy (NCBI): domain Eukaryota; kingdom Metazoa; phylum Arthropoda; class Insecta; order Hymenoptera; family Halictidae; genus Lasioglossum; species Lasioglossum oenotherae. Next base: position 7,662,629 of record CM052295.1, read on the forward strand.
TTGAAAATTATATAATTTACACTAATATGGCTACTATAACATGAAGCAAGGAAGCTATTATATTTAAAAGACTTGTTACAAAGAGTAAAGTTCATTTATTTATTGTACTGTTGTTTTAATTACCATACCATTATAACAATTCACGATATATATATATATATATATATATATATATCAATAAAAATTCAAACGTTTCTTATATTGGAATTTTGTCCAAAATTATGTCCAAAACTAGTAATGACATAAGAAATGTATTTTCGCCAGGAAAAAAGATTTAAGACGTGCTATCTTTTTGTCCGGGTGTGTGGTTTATTGCGTGATCAACTGCAACCAGAAGAATGTCCCACAATTTTCAGAATGTCTAGAATAAAAATCGAAAGTACCGTAGTCGAAATTCTCTGGGTGCTGCAGGACCGCATAAAAGAGGCAACGGAGACAACCATAAGAGCCTTAGGCTCGGGGGAGCCTGGCTGGAGTAACACACCGCAGGGTCTGGTAATGGCTGCGTCAGTGTAAGCACCGGTGGTTACCACATTCTGAAGAGGGGGATAGGTGTGCGTAGGTAACCACAGGAAGAGAATACTTTCACTGCCAAAGCACGGTTGGGAAGGACGAGGAAATTCAGTCACCGGCCAGACCAACAAGGACGGTGAGAGTGAAACGAGTAGGGAGTGTTGTGTCGGAACAGTACGGTATAGTTCTTCCGAGTGTCATTACCGGTTCCGTGGCGGTCACTCCGGAATCGTATCGTTATCCGTTAGGCGCCACTGACGGATCCGCCAAAAATTTTTTTATTTTTTATCTGATTGTGTTCACGCAATATAGAAGTGGTAGCTAGGATCGGTAGTCCTTTACGGGAACACAACGATCATCGATCGGCCGGCGAAGGTCAAAATCGTGAACGGTCGCTGGATTTGACGGGCAACTTTCTATACCGGAAGTCGACGAGAGGATCGAAGGTGAGTGGAACTAAAATTCAAGATCCGGCAGTGTGTAGGGAATTCCCTCTCACGATCAGTGAAAGTTTGATACGCGAATTCGTTCGGTTTGATAATGTTTGGCTGGTGGCTGCGAATCTGCAGTGGACGTTTCGGTGAAGTTTTATTAATTATGAAAAATGGCCCTGTGACTACAGTGACTTACAATTATTCTGATTGTGATCGTAATGCTGGTATGCAATTGACAGTCTCGTGTGTATGTGAGTCTTGTCAAAATATTTTATCATTAAATTAATTGTAAAATAAATGCTAGGTCTAGAATTAACTGAATTTCTAGAGCAACACAGAAAGTAATTTACAGGAACTTTACACTTACGGCGGTAGACTCGTTTCCAGGATTGCGAGGGTGCGGGATTCGCGTTCTCATTTCTCGATAATACAGAAATGGTGGTTTTAGTAATCAAAAACGCTTCATAAAAGATCAATCTGGGGCGCTATCGCCCTCAAAAGTCCTATTTTTTCGTTTACGAACGCGCGTATGCGAGTGTCCTGAAATGGTCACAGGACCATCTTCTAATTTTCAATGACATTGTTACGTCAATATTTTTAAAAAATCGTCCAATTGTGCCAATTTTTCAGCTATTACTTTTTATCATATTTGTAGCAAATTCTGTTACATTTATGAATATTTTTACTCATACGTATACTCGGTCAAAATCGGTGACAAACATTTGAAAAGTTAATATAATGCGACTGATCTTTTTATAAATTCTTAAATGGGAGAATAATTGAGACAATAATGAAGAACAAAATAATTTAAGAAATAATGGAAACAACTTTTTAAGTTGTATTGATAAAATCTTGAACATCTCGGAATTAAAGATATATGGATTATGCTACGTGTATAATCATTAGCAAGTGTCACGCTACGAAAGGAAAGTGTTCCATGCGAAAATAGATCTGTCATTTATGCCATTAAGAAACAGAGTGCAATCCAGTTTGCATGTCATTGGATACTTGTATCGGTGTCTAGAGAATAAGAATAAATTATAGTTACGAAGTCAGTTCGATTGGGTAACGAAGTATCGTGTTATATCGTTTTTAGCATTCACATTGGATACCAATTAATATTCTTATTTTACTCTTATTAATATTTTGTTCTTCTTCGTATCAATATTAGATCCCACTTAATGTTCTTATTTCATTCTTATGGAGATGAAGGGGTTAATGAAAGGTTAATCTGTTTAAAGCACGTGGTAGCGGTAGAAAAGTGGATACACGTGACTCCGCTGTAAAGGGGCACATTGGTTGGAAATTATCCCGCGGATGAATGCCAGGTACACCGAGAATTAAACGTGCGCGGTTGTCCATGATTGCTTGGTATCATTCGGGATCATCACGTTGGCGGTTGTAGTGATTGAGACAATCAACACACTGTGTCTGTACATAGTTCGTATAATAGAACAAAATTTGGCATGTACGTTTAAAAATGAAACAAAAAATTATCTATTTCAAATTATCAAGTAACAATTAAAAAATACATAAGCGAAATAAACAACAAAATTAACTCTATAACGTTAATTATATCATTTAAAATGAACAATATTAAATAAATATTTATCACATTAAAATTGCATAAGAGAGATCAATAAATTTGTACAAGTTACAAAGTAAAATATCTATAAGCCTGCACTGTCCAACAAAATCTAAATTTCATGAAATCGTATACAATACGCTATAAAAGAAAAAGATAAATGGAACATTATTGTCCCCATTTCAATATTCCATGTACATTTAAAAATGAAACAGAAATTATCTATTTAAAATTATCAAATAACATTAAATAAATACATAAGAAAAATAAACTACAGAATTAACTCTATAATCTTTATGATACCATCTAGATTGAACAATATTAAATAAATATATATCATTAAAATTGCATAAGAGAGATCAATAAATGTGTATGAGCTACAAAATAAAATACCTAAATTTGAAGAAATCATATACAATAAGCTACAAAAAAAAGATAAATGCAACATTATTGTCCACATTTCAAAATTCCATAAAAAAATCAATGTCATCAGATCAAAATTTGTCTTCCACTCTAGCTTCCCCTTCCACGACTCCACTTCCCACTCTGTCCTGCATGTATCCCAATCTCACGTGACTAATCCGGTAATGACAGAGAAGGGGTACCTGTATTCCCCTCAATTTCCCCGGTCTGGCCACATTAGCGTGCTCTGTGTGCAATGCAGGTGTCACGGAGCGGTAATAAGCGGATACGAGCGCACGGGTGATTACACGCGAGAAAATTCAGCGAGCGTAATTGATTGTGTAAGAGCGACTAGGCGATGCCGAGTCGTGACAATGGTGGATAGGAAAATTGAGCGGCGATCGAACGTGAATTAAACATGGCGGGTTCAAATGGGCCGCGTGAAATATTCATGACGGACATCGGAAGTTCTAGAATCGAACAATCCTACAATAATGAAATTCCTATCGTTCCGACCAATCGGTGTCTAGGTGCCGTTAATTGTTATACAGGCTGATTCAGCCTGGTGTGCCACCTGAATTATCTGTAAACTATTTGGTGTATGAAAAAATGGTTGAAACAAAAGTTGTATGGTTCAAAGAGTAGCATATTATGTAATAATTAGATGTTTTTATATTTTGCTATTTTATCGAGGTAGCAAGGTCGCCTTGAGTTTTTTTTATTATTATAAATAGTAAATATTAATCTCGTGGTTGAAGAGAGAATTGTATGCAAGTTTGCAACTGCTAAACCTTAGAATTGTGTGAACACTTCGCGGAGAGTCGTAAATTACAGCTAATGAATTAATTATGGTTAATACGGCGAAGTGGAAGAGAAAACAAACGATGAGTATTGCGCGTACCCTTTCCATTGGAAACGTTTGTGACCGGTTTCACATAATTACGCAACTTACGAAATTCTAAAAATTGCGCCAACTTTCTATGGCATTTCATCCTACTGTACGCGCAAGAAGAATCAAAATGAGAAAGAAAGGAACAGACACACGTAAACCTAAGAAGTAAGAAGATTTAGATAATTTACGAATACTGTTGCATTACTTTTCAACTGTATAACGTCATTAAGAAAATAAATAACTAATATAATAAATAATTTTTAAATATATTTCATTTAAATATATTTTTAAATATATTTTAAATATATTTTAAAATATATTTCAAATTAAATATATTTAAATATATATATTTTTAAATTAAATATATTTAAATATATATATATATATATTTTAAATTAAATATATTTAAATATATATATTTTTAAATTAAATATATTTAAATATATATATATAATTGTTATTTTGCATAAAAATTCGCAGTCTAATCATGATACTTCTTTTTATATTTTGGATACTTACGGAAATAATATACCATATTATTTAAACGATGCCTGGACCAGGTCATAAATATTGAAATGCGAAAGGTTCGACAGATAAGACTAAACAATCCTCTCTACTCGTAGATATTATCAAATCAATATCACAACTATTTAATTTGCCGCGCTCCACTTGCGCTCAACATACCATTATCCATTGCAGGAAATACTTATAAGTCGCAGAAAAATACTGGAACGTAACATAACCGTAGAGGAACTGCTAATCCGGAGGAAACAAAAAAGATGGGAAATGTAATAGATTTCTCAAAGTAGTATCTGCAGTCAGTATCATAATTGCTGGCACACACCTTAAGTCAGAATAACCTTTTTATAAATAGACCAAACGACTTTAGTTTTTCTGCCAGGCTGAATGGCATGTGATACTGAACACTAGAACCAGTGTCGAAAAATATTGCTGGAGCTTCCTTCCGCAGCTGACTGAACGAGCAATTTTAGCAAGAAAAGTTCGGCCAGCTTCCGCGTTACTTTCTTACGTGATACAGAAATTTCACGGCACCGTGCCAGGGACGCCGCATTTTATTCCCGCGCACGCGAAAAATCTTTTACCTTCGGAAAATATCAACTTCAAAATCCTTCGAATTTATATCGAAAAATAAATGAAAACATTAAGTGAAAATATTAAATTGAATTTAACGTTAAAAATATTCAATCAAAGTACTAAATTAAACTCAAAGTTGACAACACCAAATTAAAGTAGTAAATTATAAATTCAAAGTTAAAGATATCAAATTTAGATAAAAACATTAAATTGAACTATTAAGTTGAAGTGAAAAAATATTGCAGTTCTGAAAATCAGTTTGGAAAGGATTAAAAAATATCTTTAAAAATTGTCGGTTGCATAAGCCTGCACTGTCCAACAAATTTCTAAATTAGAGTAGGCAGTCTCGGACGTTATTTATTTAAACAGACACCTGTCGTTAGAAGATAATCTCGAGAACGATCCCATCGAACCAATTGCTAGTTTCTCTCTCGTTTTTTTTTCCCAACTATTGAACAAGCATCGTTCAACATCGTTTTCCGTGTTACGGTAAACGATCTGATTTGAAACAGCCTTCTTAAAACTTTCTCGTGCGACGAGAGTTCGGTTTTTCTTTCTACGGTGGAAAATGCACGTTGTAAATAACCGATGGAAAAGTATAATTGCAAACGTTCTCGACTAATATTCTCCCTGAACAGAGTCGTTAGATTAAGACGTGTGTCCCCACTCTACCTACCCCTTCTACGACGCTATCCCCACGCTTTCACCGGGTCCTGGCAAAGAGGGGTGTAACTTTTTCCCTTGATTCTTGCATCCTCCCCTCATCTGGCAATTCTGTCCTAAGCATTCCCTGACCTCAAGATTTAGATTGATGTTCCTTATTTTCTTTTTGTTTAATGTCACATATAATTCGTAAAAACAAATCTTGAGATAATATATTTCTATTTGTTCTTAAAATGCATTGGATGTATCGGTTTTCAAACAAACATGTTTCTTCATGGAAAATGTGTCAAATGGACAGAGGGGACGGCCGAGGTTTTAAATCGTTTTCACGGTCAGGAAGGCTGGCAATGAAGCCGAAGAACGGGGCAGAGAGAGGCCGCTCCGTAAGTAACGTAACCACGGGAGCCTCTTGGAAGGGAAACGTGTGTGGCGAAGGTTTACATTGGTGGAACACTTTCTCCTTTCCCCGTTATGAGATCACCATCTCGGTTTTCCACCGGCGACGACATAACTTCGTCAATTTGTTGCCGCAAGTTAGCAGACCGTCGCCGCTCGCAAACCTAGTCGACCGAGCAATTAAATTTAAGACATTTCCGCTAGCTTTCCTTCTTCCTTTATCCTTCCTATCTTCCGTGCACGCTGATAAGCTGCTCCTTTTAGCGATGGGAAGACGCTACAGGCTGTCCCACAAGAGGGTACAATGTTCGCTCCATAACTGTCGCGACGGTCTCTACCGTAACTATCATACTTTCATCCCCACCACTGCGGGTCCCACCTTGGTTCCAGTCAAGCCATATTTCACACTTTCAGCTTATTCCCACTCATAAAATCATTCTAATTATACAGGGCGTTTCAGCTGAAGGAGGCCACCTAAATATCTCCTTTATTTTTAATGACACAAAAAATATTTATGGCATAATTTAAACGGTATCGAAGGAGGAACATCATAGAAGAACAATTTCTTTTGTCCGGTAATTTTTTCAGTTTTTTTCAAGGTCATCCTTATCTTTTTATCGGGAAAACTTTTTCTTTGTTCCATCTTGTTAATTAAGCATATTCAAATGTATTTTTTCAGCCGCTATAAGATGGAATAAAAAAAAGTTTTCTCGATAAAAAAATAACTATGACCTTGAATAAATTATGAAAAATAACCGGATAAAAAAAATTGTTCTTCTATGATATTCCTTCAGCGGTACCATTTAAATTATGCCAAAAATATTTTGTTTGTATCATTAAAAATAAAGGAGATATTTGGGTAGCCTCCTTCAGCTGAGACACCCTGTATAATAAATTATATTGCAATTTATGTAATCTATTAAACGAATTTAATGAGAATAACATGAGATTTCCTAAAGCTGAAAGTATAATGTAGGTGTAGAATATTAATAGAGGCCAAGTAAAAACTGTGAATATAAATTCCACATGACCGGCGTGATGTAATATACTTTCTAAATAACCTTAGTTTGTGTTAATGGCTTTTACTAATTAGACACGCTCTTACGTGAGAGTGGAAAAATAAAGTATTCATAAGGAATGTTAACTTTCTTCTTTTCAAAACAGTTCCACTTTACAATGTTCATTGTAATTGGCACCATGACCTCGAAATTGTACTTACTACCGAAACAAGAATTGAAAAATGAACAAGATTTGTCGCGTTAGGCGCAAATTGTTATAAGAGAATTGAATGTACAATACAACAAGATGCCACAGATTCGAATTCTAACAATATCCCTTTAATTACAGGACAATCATCCCCATGAAGACTTCGACAGGCCCACCGACTACACGATGATCACCATAATCTCCTACACACCGTTCAAAGTACCCAGGACCGAAAGACTAGGCACTCGGCCTCCAGACATCCTCTAACCCCATCCTTCCCAACGTTATGCTACCCTGTAATCTTCAAACTAATTCAAAATTCCAATTGAAGAAGCATGGTGTTCAGCGCGATCGTGGTGACGTCCGCCTTGAAGGGAGCGCTGGGTCTCATGGGGACGAGCCTATGGCTGATCCCTTTGCTAATAGCAGGCCTGTCCTACTACCGCTACGACCAACTGGACCCGGAGAGTCGACCCATCAACCGATACCCTTTGTACCCGGAGTACGACTTCATCGTGGTGGGAGGAGGCTCGGCAGGAGCAGTGGTAGCTAGCAGACTATCGGAAATCCCGGATTGGAAGGTGCTTCTACTAGAAGCCGGGCCAGATGAGAACGAAATAACAGACGTGCCTTCGTTGGCTGCCTATCTTCAGCTGACGAAACTGGATTGGAAATATAAAACAGAACCAACTGGCAGGGCCTGTCTGGCGATGAAGGGTGGCCGCTGCAATTGGCCCCGGGGCAAGGTTCTAGGTGGTTCCAGTGTGCTCAACTACATGCTGTACGTTCGAGGGAATCGTCATGATTACGACCACTGGGAGTCTCTCGGTAATCCTGGCTGGGGGTATGATCAGGCTTTATACTACTTCAAGAAGTCTGAGGACAATCGCAACCCTTATCTTCAGAAGAGCGCCTATCACTCTACGGGCGGTTACCTAACAGTACGTAAGAAATGATCTCATGTCTTCGTTGAACAATGTCCTCGTAAAAATCAGACATATTCCTTATTTTGCCTATCTGACAGGTACAGGAAGCCCCGTGGAAAACGCCCCTGGTAGTTGCGTTCGTGCAGGCGGGAATGGAGTTGGGCTACGAGAACAGGGACATTAACGGCGAGCGGCAAACAGGCTTCATGATCGCCCAAGGAACCATTCGCAGAGGCAGCAGATGCTCCACAGCAAAGGCGTTCCTTCGGCCCGTGAGACTCCGCAGGAACATCCACACGGCCATGAACGCGCACGTGACCAAAGTCCTGGTAGACCCGGTCACCATGCGAGCCACTGGCGTCGAATTCTTCCGCGACGGTCGCAGGCAGATCGTCAGAGCTCGCAAGGAGGTGATCCTATCAGCTGGCGCCGTGAACAGCGCCCAAATCCTGATGTTGTCGGGCATAGGACCCAGCGAGCACCTTCAGCAGTTAGGCATCCCCGTGATCAAGGACCTTCGAGTCGGAGATAACCTCCAAGATCATGTCGGCATGGGAGGATTGACTTTCTTGATCGATAAACCAGTTGCCATAGTGCAAAACCGTCTTCAGGCTGCGCCAATCACCATGCACTACGTGGCCAATGGTAGGGGGCCTATGACCACCCTAGGAGGGGTCGAAGGCTACGCCTTTGTCAATACTAAGTTTGCCAATAGGTCCATCGACTATCCTGATATTCAGTTCCACATGGCGCCAGCTTCTATCAATTCTGACGCCGGAGTTCAGGTGAAGCGAGTCTTGGGAATTACCGACGAGGTCTACGACTCTGTCTACAAGCCCATCGCTGATAAGGACGCTTGGACGATCATGCCATTATTGTTGAGACCAAGATCTCGCGGCACTGTCAGGTTAAGGAGCTCTAATCCCTTCAGCAGCCCTATTATCGACGCCAACTACTTCGCTGATACTAGAGACATTGCTACCTTGGTCGAAGGCGCCAAGCTCGCTATAAAAATTAGCGAGGCGAAGGTTTTCAAGCAGTTTGGCTCCAGAACGTACCGGGTCAATCTGCCAGGATGCAAGCATTTGAAGTTTGCCTCGGATGCCTATTGGGAGTGCCACATCAGGCATATTTCCATGACGATCTATCATCCCGTTGGTACCACAAAGATGGGACCGCCGAGTGATCCTACCGCTGTGGTGGATCCTAGATTGAGAGTTTACGGTGTTCAAGGTCTCAGGGTGATCGATGCCTCCATCATGCCGACTATTAGCAGTGGAAATACTAATGCGCCGGTTATTATGATCGGCGAGAAGGGTGCGGATCTTGTTAAGAGCGACTGGCTGGACTATGCCACGACGAGATGATGATAATGATTTTTCTAATTGCTTTTGGCAAATTGCGAACTGTAGAGATACTTGTTGTTGAAATATATATTTTTTTTAACTATGGACATTGTGGAAAAGATGGTTGTGTTGAACTAGATTTTAAGTATTTTTATTGATGTTTGTAGAAAGAATTTCATCATTTAACGAGTTTGGAGTGTTTCAGACCAAAAAACAAGATTTCACAGGTTTTATGAATATTAATTCTATAATAATGTAATCAATAAACTATAAGTAAGGATGTTGTATGCATGTAAGAATGTCAAATGAAAAATAGATTGACGCGCCTGTCCAACTCCAGCCCCCAAGCCACATTGAGCGCGTTCCCCCACTTCTTTATTACGCTAAGGTGGGAGGGACGTTCCTCCACTTCAGTAGTGGGAACCGCGTGGCTCGCAGCGAAGAAGAAGTTGGACAAGTCTGGTGTAGAAGATTAAAATGACAAGGGAATAATTTTTATAACTTGTTTGTAACATCTCGCATCTTTATACGATTTAACGCAAATAACAATCGTTTGCAACTGTAATAAAGAATTATGTTTTCTCAGGTAAACTTTGCTATCTACGTGCCATACAGTGTAACTTCAATATAAGATTGTAATTAACCCCATCCATCCCTCATTCTCCAACTTAATTTGGTCCATGTCGTCAAATTGATACAACAATAAACAATCAATACCACGTAAAAGTAAATAATTAAGTTTCCAAAATCCCTTTCTAAAAATGAGCGACTGTGGGATGGCTGGGGCTAAATAAAGAAGCGTAAACTGACTATTGCGTATTTATTTTTTAGAAAACATTAAATGTACTATTCAAAAATATTATTTTTGCTAAAATCTTTATAAAATATCCTGAAATATAGTACTGAAGCTACCAACTTCCAGTGTCTCGAGTAAACCCAGGGCGAACGGCTCCCTTTCGTTTCGATTCAGTCTGACCGTGAAACACTAGCCTCTTAACCAATCAAAATAAAACACACTTTCCCTCCAAACTAATGACAGAAAAATCACGGCAGAACGGCAGTGAATTTGGTCGCGTGAAGTTCGGATCACCTGCAGTGAGTGTAAAATTTTTTACTCAACTTAAGCAAATGTTTGTTTGTTTATTTCGTAAAATTTTGTCTTGTGGACTTTGAAAAATTCCTATTTTCACTACAGCCACGCCACATACTACAGGTATGTTAAATATTTGAATTTGTGTGTTTGTTTACAGTTATTAAATAGCCAAATACTTATTTTGAAATACAGCAAGGGGCATAAATGAATATTTTAAAAGAATTAAAATTAATTGAACGATACTTCCCTCAATTAAATAATTTTTTTAATTTGATAATCTTTCAATATTTTAACGTGCTAATCAGCAGTAAATAAAACACTAACGAATTTTTGTACAATATTAGCAGAGCTATGCAAAGAGACGGAAAAGTTTTGGTAAAAGGAATTAGAGTGGCTCTGCAGGTTAGCAACATGAATGCTATGAATAGGTACAAGGTTATTTTTATGATAAGCTAGTGTCTGGCTGCAAGAAATATACTTTTCCTGCGTACTGGTTCTGCTGTGTGTGCTCTGGACTGTACACTCTATTTACGAAGCTCATACCAAAATTGCAAAACAGATCCCGAGATCCGTTCACTTTGATCGTCAACCCAACTTCTAGTTTTTATACTTTTTTGCAGGATAGTCGCAACATCAAGCTACAAAACTGTGCAATAATAATCCTTCATCGATCATGTTTTTAAACGTTGTCCAATTTTTACAATATTTTTCAAGAGAAATTTTGATCATTTCGTTTTGTTCATAATCTTTTTCACAATCAAGATCATTAATATTTCTTTCATAATCATTAACATTATTTTTAGAAATTATCAAACAAATTAAGAGAGATGGGAAAGTGGCGAACCTTTTATCAATACATAGTAACCGTTAAACTTTCACTCGAGTTCATTAGTCGAGTACTTACAATAATAATATAGTTTACGGCGTTATAAAACAGTAGAAAGTAATTTTCGGATCAATTAACTCGAGATAAGATTACCGAGAGTATTTTCAAAAGCTCAACCCTCTTTTACCAATTTTGAATTCGATTCATTGTAATTATTTCAGAAATAAATGTCTGTACAGGGTGATTAACCTATGTATGCTACCTAAATTACGCGTAAACTATTTGGTACGTGCAACAACGCAGGCGAGTTTTGTTCGAACCTTTTTACAGGAATAATCGTTAGTCGTTTTTCCTTTGTGAACACATTCGCGAGCAGGTTTCTTCCTTTTTCCGGTTGTAATTAAAACATTCCACGCACAGGCCAACGTTGTAACACTGAAAATAATTTGCGGCATGCATGTGCAGTACTTTCCCGACGCTAATTCATTATTCCAATAGAATTTCAATTCCAGGCAGAGAGAATTTCTTTTCTATATATGAGATTTCACTTTCGAATTTGAATTGCTAACCAATTCGAAACTTGTTGCATAACAGAACTGTCGCAATTTATGCGTATTGGCGATCGATTTTGCGGTTGATTGCTATGGGACCACGGTTCGTTACTCGTTCCAACATTTTATAATCCGTATTACACCACAACATTAACGAATTACTATATCGTAGCCGAGAAAACGACGATCTTTGTCGGTCTGAGAAAATTTTAAATTTTATCTCTTCCCGGATTGAACTGAAAAATTTACGTAAACCTCTGAACTTAAACAATATTTTAAACATTGCAGAGCTTCGAGTTTATAAGATTGTTTTACTTTGCAACAAACTTAAATTTAACTTTTATTGAAATCTTAATCGTTACTCTATAACGAAACGAGTGTCGCAAACCAGCACAGAAAAAAAAATCAAATGTTTAGTATAAATTAAAATATATAATTTTGTGTTATTAAAATTGGTCGAAACGTATATTTATTGCAAAAACGTAGAATCAATTGTTAGATTTAATTTATGCGATCAACGTCTGCGATACTGCATGAGCATGTAAATGCGTGATCGTGCGCTGAATAACATTGAGTTCGGATAGTCGAGGTCCTATTGTAGTACCTGAAGATCACTGAACTGTCTCCGTCTGCAAAACATACTTAAAATGTACGAAGAGCACGAGACTGCACTTGGTAAAAATAATGGCACATTTGCTCAGATGAAACGTACAAGTACAGTACCGTTTCTAAGCATTAAGAAGTCGAATGTATTTTTGAAAAATGTATTTAACTAAAACACGAAGCGAAATAGCAGGATTTTCGAAGGATCTTTCAAGGGGATGCTGCCTACAGTCATTTGAAGTAGCTTTTTCCTTTACAAAAATGTTGCCCGCCGCTTCGTTAAGAAGTTATTAGCGAAAAACACGGACCAATCATGGCGTAGGGGGCGGATTCCGGCTCTGTGAATGCCAACGCCGCACTCAGAGGGGCGTGTCGCTTAGGTGTTCTCGTTAATAACTCATTAACGAAGCCGTGGAGAACATTTTCGCAAAGGAAAAAGTTACTGCAAATTACCTTAGGAATCCCTTTCAAGGAAAGGAACAACATTTTTGGGAGACCCTATATAATAGAGAAAATAAAATTAACTACACTTAATTAAAATATCTTGTCCATACGCATGGTACGATATTCACTGCGACCCCACTTGTTACACCTAGAATGGCACATACATATTGGCGTAAGTGTGCCTGACATGCTAATGCAAAAACTCTGGAGGAGAGTGTACAATAGACGGGGTATAAAAGTGAAACGTACACGAGATCAAATAGATGCACGCTGGAACATAGAAAACACGAGAAGGGGTCGCGTGGAGTCCTAGTCAGCATTACTCAAGCCTCCGGTAAGTATTACGTGAACGGCAACGAGAAAGCACATTTCTCTGGTGGATCTCGAAGTGGAAAGTGGACACTAGGTCTCTAGAAGCAGTTTTGCGGACAAGCAACGCCGTCCGGTCTTTCGATAGCGACGGAACTGGATGACTTGATATTCGTACCAAGGATAATGGTAATAACAATTTGACAACGACAAGTACTCTTACAAAATTGATCGAAACGTGTAGGTCAGTTCCTTATACGTTCTACGGCTGAAAATTCGGTACCATTTTTTGCGTCTATACGACCATGTCATTTGATGACATTGTGAAAATAAGTGAATGTGAAACATTTCCGAGGAACGTATGAAGATTAAATATTTGGAGCATAAAAATTTTACCCGTGAAACAAGTGGAGAACAATTCTAACGAGAAACAAAGAATAGAAAAACAAGCACAGCAATTTAAAACGAAGCCATTTACCCGGATCTGGTTGCCAAAGAGACTGTATTTGCTTATGACACAATGGCTGAATTCGATTCCCGAGTTGCCAAGAATGGGATCATGCACCTCGCGTAGATGTCCACGAATGGTCAGATAATTAGCTATACTTGTAATAAATGTGAACCAATGGAGGGTCCCACAAATGTGGAACTTCCATCAGTGAGGTGATTCCCAAGGTCATTTGAAGAAACCTTGTCCTTTGCGAAAATCTTCTACGTGACTTCGGAAAGGAGTATCGGGAATTCGGGTCAGCGACGGATGTCGGCTCTGTACCCGCGCTCTGATCGATCTGTGTATTTTTTGTTAATGACTCCACAACAAATTCGTTTTCCCGAAGGAAAAAGTTTTTTCAAGTGACCTCAGGAATTGCCCCTCTCAAGAAAATACAAAATTTTGCGACACCCTGCATAACATAAAAGTGAACGTCACGGGGCTGGCAAAGTGATGTGCGCTTTAGTGGCATCATTGATATGGATAAATGACATTTTTTTTTTAATTGTGCATCTGTTTGCATTTTTCCGGGTTCTGCGACACTGACAGAAACATTATCAAATTGTGCTATCATCATCGGCAATTTCTGGAAATACTTTTGGTAGGAGTTTCCCAGATACTATTACGCAATACCATGCGATATGGGAATGTGTAGCTTTCCCCTGGCGTGACAATATCAAACCAGTTTGATGTGTATAATTACAAAATCTCTGTAACTACCTGTACAGGTCGGATATCGGGCTGAAACTTAACAGAACCGTCTCTTTTTTGGTACACTGAGAAAAAAATCCTGTCGAAACAAAAAGAATATATGTTGACTCGATAAGATGTACTATTGAATAGTGCCAATATCATATGAACTTATTTTAATATTTAATACTATTGAATTTCAACAGCAAAACTCACTTCCGCCAATCATATAAGCCAATAGCTTGACCATCAATGTTTTCAAAAAAATAAGATATGGCCTCGAGCCAATTCCAGTGTAAATCAATACATTTCTCAAATTTTTTTAACAACATATCTGATTGAAGGAAAAAAAGAAATATTACGAATAATAATATACGGTATTGAATCAAATACTATTTTCAATCATTTCATGATAGACAATTCAAATACATCACGATTTGCTTCTAAATTTTATACCATTGAAAAGAATACATTGATATTCATCGAATTAAAAAATTACAATAACACTTTTTTTCTCAGTGAAGTCTATCGAATGGTTCAGGTCTAATTAAAATCGGCCAGGGGTCGATTTTGACCCCCAAACCCGGCTACAGCCTTTTTCGGTTATGAACCAGAAGGTTGACTTGGGATCTCTAAAGATACCCGCAAAAATTTATGATTTAACATAAAAATCCTTAGTTGATGTCCACTGCCAAATTAGTACTTTGCTTCTTTACAGCAATATGGTGCACGTTGCCTATGGTGTGCTACTCCTGGCATCGTTTCTCGCCGTCCCAATAAGGTCCCAATCACTACTCGAGTCATTGAGGACATACGGGCCACCAGCAGAAATCCTGAACAGGGTCGACCCCAATAACAAGAAATACGATTTCATCATTGTGGGAGCTGGTTCTGCAGGTTCCGTGCTTGCCAATCGCCTGTCGGAGAACAAGAAATGGAATGTGCTGCTTCTGGAGGCAGGCGGGACCGAGACGGTGCTTCACCAGATCCCAATTCTCGTAGGATACTTTCAACTATCAAACTACAACTGGGGTTACACAGTTGAACCGCAGAAGAATTGCTGTCTGGGGATGATCAACCGACAGTGTTCCTGGCCCCGGGGAAAGTCCCTAGGTGGCACCAGTTCTCTTAATTATATGATCCATACGAGAGGGAACAAGCTGGACTATGATATTTGGTCTGCGCTTGGGAATGAGGGCTGGTCATACAACGAAGTCCTGCCCTATTATGTGAAGAGCGAGAAATTCAACGTGCCAGGTGAGTCTGTTTACTTGCAACACCTTGCAAAATCGAACATAACTGAAAAAGAATATAATGAAAAATGATGTTTTTCTAGGTATCACGAATTCCTCCTACCACGGCGACCAAGGCTACCTGTGCGTGGAGTACGTGCCCTATCACACAGACCTAGCGAAAGCGTTCCTCAAGGCTGGTCGCGAGCTAGGCTACAAGATCATAGACTACAACGGAGAAGATCAAATCGGCTTCTCTTACATCCAAGCGAACCTAGACAGGGGGACCCGGTGCAGCGCATCGAAGGCATACCTACGAGTCAATCGCCCAAACCTCGACATAGCAACAGGCGCGATGGTCACCAAAGTCTTAATCAACGATGATAACCAAGCGTACGGTGTAGAGTTCATCCAAAACAACCAACGCAAACAAGTCTTCTGTTCAAAAGAGGTAATCCTATCTGCAGGGACTATCGACTCAGCCAAGTTGCTAATGCTGTCCGGTATAGGTCCTCGGGATCACTTAGAGGACCTGGGAATCAAAGTACTGAAGGATTTGAAAGTAGGCTACAGCATGTACGAGCATATAGGATTCCTGGGACTAACGTTCATGGCGAATCAACCAGTGTCCTTGCTGCAGAGCAGGCTGGCTAGACCTAGCGTTTTCGTGCAATACTTTCTGAATAGAAGTGGCCTGATGTCCATGCCAGGTGGAGCAGAGGCTCTGGCCTTCATCAGGACGAAGTATGCTCCTGATAGTAGACCTGACATTGAACTATTATTCGCCGCTGGGTCAGTGCACTCTGACGGGGGTATACCCTTGAAAAAGGCTTTGAGAATCTCCCCTGAGCTTTACCACACTGTCTACAAGCCAATCGAAAATAAGGACGCCTGGTCCATTTGGCCTATTCTGCAAAACCCCCGGAGCGTTGGTAGGCTGACTTTGAAGTCCAAGAACCCCTTCGATCCGCCAAAAATGGATCCTAATTTCTTCGACCACCCGGCAGACGTGGAAATCATCCTGGAGGGCATCAAACATGCTATCAACATCTCCAGGACAGCTTCCTTCAGGAAATATGGGAGTAGATTGCATGATATCAAGATCCCTGGATGCACAGAATTCGAGTTTGCCAGCGATGACTATTGGCGGTGTGCTATCAAGCATTTGCCATCGATGATGAATCATGAGATTGGAACCGTGAAGATGGGACCTGAGAGCGATTCTTATGCCGTTGTAGATCCCAAGCTTAGAGTTTATGGAATGAAGGGATTGAGGGTCGCTGATGCCAGTATTATGCCGACCATACCTACGGGACACGTTAACGCGGGGATTTATATGATTGGAGAGAAGGCGGCTGATATGATCAAGGAGTTTTGGCAATGAAGTTCGTTAAGTAGCGAAACTACCTCGTTGGTTAGCTGATTAGAATCTTGGTGGAAGTCAATTAAGACGCAGTCGTTTCGATGTAGATGTTAACATTGTTGAGTATTTGTTGTAAACGTATTACTTTTGGGATGTTAATTAGAGGTGTTACAGAGTTAACGATGAATTGTTCCTTATAGGAAACCTGATTTTCTCGTCACAACATTTGTGAAAGATTTTGAAAATCTTGCAATTTTTTAGAACTTGTGCGCGACATTTCGTGTCAAGTGATCGTATGTTTTTGTTTACTTCTCTGATACAATTGTTTATAACTGTACCGTTTCCCAAGAATATTTTAGTAAACGAAGGTTGAAATGCAAGTTTTTCCATTTCCTGTGTGAGAAGTTCAGAGAGCATGCTTAAATTATACATACGTCTATATGTTTATACTGATTTCATCATAGAAATTATAAGAATTGTGATTTAAAAATTTGGCGAACAACTTTCTGCATGCCTAACAAACAGACATACTATTATAAATATAAAATACAGGGTGATTTCCATTACCTTGAAAAAATTCAGAAAAAGTATTATTGGAAATCTGCGTTCGCAGATTTATTCCTTATAAAAAATACATAATTTTGCTGCTTAAACCACCCCTCTAGCTCTAATAGTTTCCGAGATATTCGACCAAATTCATGGCGACTTTGAAAATTCTTGAAAAAATTAGAGATGATAAATTTACCATGATCGTCTTAGAACTCTCTGTGAACTGTGCTAGACTTGGTACAACATTTTTCGAACGGCCTGCTAGCAACAGTAATCTAATATAACCTTGTAAAAGACAGCAATCATTTATCTTAGATACCAAACTCATTAGAAATGGAAAGCGTCTTTGAGTGGCAGTGCATTTATCGTATCTACATTTGAAGGCGTAAAATACATCAACGCAGAAGCCTTATCACAGACTAATCCTGCTTTTCCTTCATGTTTTGCTTATCTTGCAATTAGACTAATCATTTTTGCATATCTTGCAATTAGAGTACAAATGTGAATTTCTATTTGAACTACAAACATTGAATAATTACAAATTATACAATCCAGTGATGCTCATCTTATAATAAACGACAAAAAATTTAAAAAAAAAACAGTATAACTGGATAATTCTATTGTTCTTTATTTTAAAATAAAAACATGCTTGTTATAACATACAGAAAAAAATATTTTGATAAAATAAATAAAAAAAATTAATACTATCTTTTCCCTCTTTCAGATAAAACAAAATCTTTATCTGTACAAATAAATTATAAAATATACATATATATATATATATATATATATATATATATATATATAATTATAAGTTTTCTAAACTTATCTACGAGCTTACAAATTTACAAAAACAAAATCCCTTAAACATAAATTAAAAATAATTGGATGCTAAATATTTTAGCCTTACATAAACTATATATACAATATACAATATGTATATAAATATTTGTAATAACAAATGTTTTTCAATAACCGTACGTAATGCTTTTTCGTAAATATTTGCAACGCTACATTCTTTACGACAGCTTTACATAAATCTTGTAATCTATTTCTTGTCAATTTCGAAATACGAAATTTTTAATCGTGACATTTCGCTCTGCTAATGGCCGCCACGTAAGTAAATATCGCTCGTGACGCGTCATATGTGTAGGAATAAGAGCCCGTCCTCCGAAAGGCCGCCATACGTACAACGCAATATCCCCATAGTACAATGTACATAATTCCTCTGAATAAGTTAGGTGTGAGATAATGAATTACATATTTGCGTGCACGCGACATTGCACGACAATCGAGTGACCTACATCGTTGTACGTGTCAACAAAAGACACCTTTATGTGTAGAAGCATGTCAGGAGTTCGATGGTGACATAAAACTCTGGATGAGTCACGCATCTACAACTCAACGCTTCCGTGATAAAAGCAAATATTTCCGATAACATTACTACGTGGCGGAAATATTTTTGATATCCGTTGATATCCATGTTGTTAATCATAACTGAATATCAGCATGTTAGAAAATTTAGCGGATTTTATTTGTCTGTAATCATCTTCGAAAAATGATCGAAAACAATAAACTAATGTATTTAATAAAGCTATATACAAAAATTGCAAACGATGTTTCTTAACAGAAGTTCAAAATGTAATTATTTCAATAAGAAAATGTTTCTAAGTTTATTAAATTTTCTTTGTACTATTCATACGAACTATTTTAATGTTTCTCTGCTAAAATATTTAACGCTAGGCTTACAGATTCTAATATTTTTAATTTATAAGTATTAAACTTTTAAAGATGCATCCGTGAGGATTGAACAAATTAATTTTTTTCAGGTATATATTACCTTTAAAAATGCCTAAAAATTTGGATAGACATATTCTTGTTATTTTTACAGAGTAATACAATATAGTCGTTTTTAATGTTCCATAAACCTACTGTTAAACTAGTCTTACCTAGCAATATATTTAATGTCATAGATTATGTATAAAATACTACAAAATTGGTTCGGACGGTTACAAAATTAGAAAGCGCATGAAAGGTAACATGTCTAAAATTATAAGTACGTAGAGTATATTAAAAATACTATGGACACTGATACATAATTATACGCACAGTATTCTATTAATAAAGTTTGTAATGACTACACTTTCATAGATTGTTAACCCTCTGATCTTATTTTCAATTGGCAGAATTAGAGTATATACGAACATACGTGTATGTTCATTGGTTTTACCTTGAGATTATTCAGCTCAATCTTGTTTCTATATCCTAGTTACTTTTACCACCCCATGAAAGACTATAACCGCCATTAACCTTGTTGCTATTATACAATGCATGATAGTATACGATGTAAGCACGATTAACTCAAAATATTTTAATTTCTAGATACGTAAGGTTAGTCTATTGGTTCACTACTGATCCATTCTACTGTTCTATTCTACGTTTCATTTCAGGATTGAAATATAACTTTAATTACTTCATGCACAAGTTGTAATTCCATTATTTAGTTAACTTTAAATTAACGAAATTGTTGTTTATATTTCTCATTGTCCCAACATGAAAATTTATGTATACAACTTGAAACAGTTATGAGAAGTATTATTTTTCCCACTTTTATGGTATACATTGCTCCAAAATAAATAACCTGTATACAAAAATAAAAAAATGCAATTACGTACATGATATCAAATATACAACAGTAACGCCGATGACCTTAGTACAAGTTTGTTAAATACACACACGTATTATGATCAACTAACTTAAATGATAAAAATTTCTGACAAAATAAAATAGCGTCTATTTTGCGAGAGAAGAGATCTGAGGTCATAATAGCTTTCCGGTCAGCTTCATCCCGGGATACGCGTATTATAAGAAAACGATGGACATGTATTGTGACTGTTGATGTACATATCTCAAGAATCCTCTCTCGAAAAGCTGACTACAACTTTGTTGATCTTTCGAAGCCGGTAAAGCAAGTAAAAAGCTACGGAAAGTGAATCAAGCGAAGCAGCTCTTAGGTTATTATATCGCACCGCTTGATGAAGTCATCGTTTCCCATTGATTTGCGTACCTGATACAACGAGAGCTTCGTTTGGACCACAGGTGTGAACGTTTCCCATTGTCGGATCAACTTTTTCTTAACGAAGATGCAACAACAAACCGGCACTAGCAAACAACCAACACTAACACTGTCAGCACTGACACTGATTATTATGACAAACCGGTAGTAGGGGAACGTGAATTATTTCAAAAACCCCGGTAAATTATTAATAACACAAACCGTGTCAACCACGCGTCGTAAGGTTACGAAGCTGCTCCAAGCCACTACCCAAAATTATTTGTAGCTTTTGCAAAACCCTAGCTTACGAACGCTACCAACTTACGAACGAGCTTTCGCTCACAGTGCTTACAGCGACATCAAGCGACATCCAGCGACATCTTAGAACGAAAACATTACTATACTTCTCACTGCAACCACAGACAGAGAGGATACGAGAGTGCTCACGCCTTGTGCCTTTTTTGCCACCACTTTCGTCAATGTCAATGTAGATTATAGATAGAGACAGAGCATGTAAATTGTAAATAAAACAGGTTTTTATACATATGTTTTGTATCTATGTGAAAAATCCTTTATCTATTTAGCAGTAATTTACATTACAGTATTGAATTCTACAGACGTTTCTGACACAGAAACCATTCACGAAAAGTGTTTAGTTCGGTTCGGTTCGATTCGGTTAGTATACAGTTAGTATATGACAGCTCTGTCTCTATTGGTCTCTATCAGTCTCTATCACTATCTAACCACTAACTACTATCTAACTGACAAAAGTGGTGGCAAAAATGACCCCGGG
The DNA here is from genome assembly GCA_028455765.1 of Lasioglossum oenotherae. Lineage (NCBI taxonomy): Eukaryota > Metazoa > Arthropoda > Insecta > Hymenoptera > Halictidae > Lasioglossum > Lasioglossum oenotherae. The sequence continues at coordinate 7,684,085 of CM052295.1, forward strand.
CGTGAGCACTCTTGTAATCTATATATCTATATCTTGTTCGTGACATAAAGCAACATGAAGCAACATAAAGCAACATAAAGTAAAACAGTAAACATTCATTAAATCTTATTTTATCGAACGTATTAAAATACATTGACAAAATGTCCGAAGACGAGGTAGAAAGTTTTGAGATCACAGACTACGATCTTGAAAATGAATTTAATATTAATCGTCCCAGACGAAAATTAACCAAAAAGCAACAAATGCTTGGTAAGATTTCTACTTTAATAATTTGACTGCTAAAGATATATATATAGTATTGCTATAATTGATTTCGAGTATTTGAGTGACATTATATGCTAACCAAAATTATTTTGCCTCAGGTATTTGGGCAGATGATAGTGACGAAGATGAATTATCTGCTAGACCATCCTTCAGAACTTTTGACAAAGGACCAAAAAATTATACTGCTCCTGTTAGTTTTGTACCGGGTGGTATTCAACAAGCAGGGAAACCGAAAGAGGAAAAGGAGGAGATAGACGAAGATGATAGTGACAATGCGAATACAAGTAAATCACAGAGGGAATACCCAAATAGTTCAAGGTATTACATTTTCTTCTCTTACTTGTTTAGGTCATAGTTTGTTTCCAGTTGATACTTGTTACACAATTTTGCTTTAAGAAATGGTAGTGGCTCAGCATCAATTTTCTTATCGTTCGATTTCATTATTTCAGTTCTGAAGACGAACGACCAAGCATGGCACCATTACGTGCATCCTTTTCTATAAATACGGATGGAGATATTGCTGGCTTACGTAGGAAGCAAAATAAAGTTAACCCCTTGCTTATGAAAACTGGAGTGGGTACTTGGGAGGTTCATACAAAAGGTATTGGAGCAAAATTACTATTACAGGTACGTAAATAAAATTCTATACCATTTATATGGCTCCTATTATAAAGATACATTAACAAATATTTTGCTAATAATTTAGATGGGTTTTGAACCTGGCAAAGGATTGGGTAAACAATTACAAGGCATAAGCGCCCCAGTAGAAGCACATTTAAGAAAGGGTAGAGGTGCCATTGGTGCTTATGGTCCAGAAAAATGTCCAAAAGTACCAGAAAAGAAGAAGGAAGAAGATGCAGAGGAGGGGAAAGATCCCAAAGGGAAATTATCGCAGTGGCGAAAAGGAGACAGCACTGCAATGAAGAAGAAAGTAAAATATGTATACCGAAGTGTAGATCAAGTATTAGAAGATGGAAAATTGAAACCTAATAAGAAAATGAGTTCATCAAATGAAATGAGTAGAGTTAAGGTTATAGATATGACTGGTCCAGAACAGAGAATCCTCAGTGGTTATCATGCAATAGCTGGAGGTCAACAGAGACCTGATGAAAATGTTGTGATTACCGACAAGAAATCCAAAGTTAATTTTGCACTACCGGAGCTTCAGCACAATTTAAATATACTTCTAGATATGTGTGAACAGGATATTATACAAAATGATAGACGAACGAGGCATTTGAGTGATAGAGTGGTCGCATTAGAAGCAGAGAAGAAGACTTTATCTAAAGTTATAGATCATCACAGTCGACTTATCGATACTTTAGAAAATGTGTTAGATATCATAGACAAGTTAATGGACGAAACCAACCAATTGTCGTTACAAGAAACTGCTGAAGCCTTCAAAGATTTGCAAGATAAATACTATGAGGAATATAAAATGTACGAGCTTGGTGAATGGGCCTGTAGTTTTGTTGGTCCAAAGATAAAGGATTGTTTAGCTAGTTGGAACCCCACAATGCAACCAATGCAACCTATTAAGTTGTTTAACGAATGGAAGAGTATTTTGGAACGTGGCACCACAACGCTTCAAACGAGAACTATGCATCCGTATGATAAGCTTGTTTGGAATGCGTGGATGCCGTCAATTAGGGGAGCTGTACAGTAAGTTTTATTTTCTTGTATATAAATAAAGGTAAAATCAAAGTTAAATTGTTTACTAATTTCGATTTCAGACAGTGGGCTTGTAGACAGCCAGACCCCCTTATCGAATTAATAGAAATCTGGATGCCATTACTTCCGGGTTGGATATTGGAAAATATTTTAGATTTATTGATACTTCCAAAGCTTACTTTGGAAGTGGAGGAATGGAATCCTCTTACAGACACTGTGCCTATTCACACGTGGATTCATCCTTGGCTACCACTATTACGTAAGTATGGATTTTAAAATGCAAAATTCATGTTGAAAAATGCTATTCTTACGTTCTAGGACTTATTAAATATTTGATTGTTGCAGGGAATCGTTTGGACACTTTAATATATCCAATAATACGTCGGAAACTAGGTTCTGCATTAGGAGGCTGGCATCCATCCGACAGATCTGCCAGGCTAATGCTACAACCATGGTCCAATGTCTTCGCAAAGGGAGACATGGAAGCATTCCTAGTAAAAAACATAATCCCAAAACTGCAAATAGCGCTTTCAGAATTTGTTATAAATCCACACCAGCAGCATTTAGATCAATGGAACTGGGTTTACGAATGGAAAGAGCTGATTCCAATTCACATAATGGCAAGTTTGCTCGACAAATTCTTCTTCCCGAAATGGTTGCAAGTTTTAGCATTGTGGTTGAATCATTCCCCCAACTATGATCAAGTTACGAACTGGTACATGGGATGGAAAAGCATGCTGAGTGAGAAACTACTCTCCGAACCTCTAGTGAAAGGTGAGTTTAATATGCAATCAATTTGATATATGTATATACTAAGCGTATGTAACTCATAGTATTATCATTATCAATTTATGTTATAGAGCATTTCAAGAAAGCATTGGATATGATGAATAGAGCAGTCAGTGGACCACAAAGCCATCAACCAGGAGCAATGGAACAAATTTCGTATCTGACAAGCTTGGAAAGGACTCAGCCTACTATGTCACAGATGCCAGCAAATGCGCAACCAAGGATGGAGGTACGATTTGATTTATTATACATACATTCATTGGAATCTAGTCGTATGTTCCGTTGCAAATTTTATGATAATATACATTTTCACAGAGGCTCGCAGAGGCAGTGAGAACAGCATCGCAAATTCCCCACGGCTTCAAGGACCTCGTACAGAAGAAGTGCGAGGAAAGAGGCATCCTGTTCATGCCAATACCAAATCGTTACAGGGAAGCGAAACAAGTTTACAAAGTGGGCAATGTGCAAGCTTACATAGACGGCAACGTCCTATTCGTGTGTCATAACGGCATGAATTGGCTGCCGACGCATTTAAATGCATTGTTAGACATGTCTGAGCTTTAGGGACAATTAAATTCCAAGTCTAGAATGTAATTAGTACACTGCGGATTATATGCGTTTACGACAAACATCAACAGGTAAAATTTAAACGAAGAAAGTTTTTCATATTTGGATTGTATGTTTTACAATCCGCAGTGTCTCAATCAATTAGAATTAAATGCATGCAATTATTTATTGTACATACACTGTATCCTGTAAGAAACATTGAAAGTTGCATTATGCATAATGCAAACAGTTTGTAAAGTGATTGTCATGTTTTGTACGAACTATGCTGTATAATAAATTATTATACCAGCATAATACTACTTGCATTTACTTCTGTGGAATGTATAAACATCGTGTAACGCGGCCCGGTATAAACGATTATTTAATGTGTATATAATATATTTACTGGACGAGTTGAATTAAATACTCGTTTATTCTAAGTTGTTTATATAGCGTTCCGAGTATTATGCTAGTAACATGTATCGAGAGGGTCGATCTGAAGCGTTGCTATTTATTCGATCCGAGAGAAGAACATCTCTTTTCTTGGATGATACTCCCGGCATTCACGTTTCACGAATGCAGCCCCGTACTCGCGGATGTTTGTCTTATTGACCACTTCGAGCTGAAGTGGTCGAAGTCGAACGCGTGTAGGCGCCCCTGGTTATCCCACTACCAAGAGCCACAGCTATAAAACTCCTCGATATGGAAAGTTGCACGTAATCCCGTGGAGTTGTACGTATGTACCTACAGAGTCGTCCAATAGGCACCGTGTATCAACCATCACAGTGTGTGCTGGAGCTGTGCGACGGCCATGGGCGCCACCATGGTCGAAGCAAATGTTTTTCCATATTATACGTAATAGTAACAATTTATAGCAATATTATAATGGACATTATGTTCATTTGAAATGATTATCTTTTACGAAAAAAGAATCCAGTTTGTAAAGCGTTAGGAGGCAATTGTAGAAAACGGTGGTGTTGACATAAATTATTGATTGTTATTTTAAAATGCAATCGTTTGAGTTTTACTTTGAAATCTGACACAAACTTTCGCAATCATCTAATATTATCATGATATATGAATATATCATTATATAAGATGCAACTTACCTCATAGTTGCAGCACATTTAATTTCTCTCTAAAATCGAGAGTCTCCATTTCTCGCATTCCTCCCTCATCTGAATAAGTCTTCAGGTGACGCCAATGGCGTCACTACCAACACCGTCTCGTCCGGCGCGAGTGGAGGACTGGTCCTATAAGAGGATGGACATCTCTCGCCTACACGCCTAACAGATCTGTGCTCTCGGGTGTCGAGGAAATTTGCATCGGATCGGAGTGTGTCTGCCTAGTAACTGCTCGGCTTCGCTGCAGTACAGAGCTGGCTACATTTCCAATAAAAAATATTCGAAATAGTCATTGAGATACTTTTACTTATATGTGTAGCACAATATTTTAAAATTTATTTTATCGCCCGATTTCACATTCGAGAATATTTGAAAATCAATATTTACTCAATACAAAGACGATTTATAAATTATATGTCAGGGTTGGGCACATTTAATTTGAGATAAGACAACAATCATTTGAAATAATGAATTATTTCAAATACTTTGTTATTTGTATTGTATAAGTAGCCTAAAAAATTTATTTTCATTTAACGTTTCAATCAAATGAATTACAATTTTCAAATGATATTTTATTTCAATTAGATTGTTCAAATGAAATGATAAATAATTTCACCTCAAGGGGAGGTTATGGAAGTAACTAAATTATTTTTGAGAATTCGAATTATTTAAACAAATGAAAGATGAATTGATTCAGACGTCCAGAGATCCGCATACATAATTTCGATAGGAATGCAGATCGAATTTGAAGGAAGTGAAATCACCTGAGCAAGCGAGCAATGGCGCTGCCATTCAGATTGCGCCACCATATCTCGGTGAATGAAGTCTCCTTGATAACAGGTGAAAGAACCCGGGGCCTGCATCCATCGCGCCACCATGCACGCGTTTCCACTCTGCAACTGAAACGCTTCGTATACACTTAAAGAATTGAAATTTCCTGGAAGAGAGTAATGGCGTTCCACTTACGATAAAGTAATTCCGCTCTAGCCACTATTACCCGGAGATTTGCATGCAAAAAACCTGTGATTTTGCTCTTTTATAGTTTGCCGGCGAACAACTATACTATGCAACTTTTCTCTTTGCGTATGAACTATTGCAAGCCACTCTCGCGCCGGCGATTAGGGAATAATTTATACTTGTACACCGCTAATGCTAGGAAACTCGGCAATTCCCGGATTTAATTGGAAATCATGTCCGTTGCCAAAACTTACATAATACAATAATTATACTAATTCACGTCCGTCGAACATAAAATAATACTTTGTTGCAAATTTTTATTGGTAGAGAAATTTTCCAATATTATGACTTGACAAGCATATCATTGAGCTACATTGTGCTAATTTTAAATGACTTCATTTTGGCGATTGTTTAAAATTATAATGTAATTATTATATTAATAGCTATTTTTTTATTTTGAGATCAATCTTTGCTCACGAACACTTTCACTCGATAAATCAGTACAGCTTGAAAATGTCGAATAACACAAATCGAAATGCGCATTTTTGCAGTTTTCTCTTCCGTAGCGAATAGCAGTATATCATATGTCGGCGAGATTTATAAATTATCCGATTAGCAATGGAGAATGTATATTCTTACCTTTGTCTTTTTGCACGGTATCCGATCTCCAATGCATACATAAGATAATTTCCGGTTTGAGCAACAATATTTCACAGCTTATGTAATGCGCGTGCATGCCTACGTTTAACTCTCATCATTCTAAAAACCACAGGCTACACGAACGGTGATTTCACCTGTAGTACGTAGTATATGCTAGAGATATTTACTAATAAAAGCATATGTGAAGAATATAAAAGAACCTCTGAAGCATAAGCGCAGGTGTTTGCTTGATCCGTGCACTGAAGGTTAAATCATCGGAAAAATAACATTTTTGAGAACGAAATTTCGGAAGGTGTTAATTCCTCGATTCGATGGCTCTTCTAATTAGCTTTTTAAAATAAATTTGCACAGTACAAATGTGCAAAGTGTGAATAAATATTGGACTGTAAGTTAATTTTTAATTTCATAACAATATTTAAAACATTATATATGTATAGAAAGGATTTCTTCTTTCGGGCCAATCAGAGCGTAGGTCCCGCTGAGCGTGACGCTGGCATTGGTCAAGCCGCAATCCGTCTACAGTAGCAGGCGGTCTGATTGGTTCCTGTTTTTCGCTAACCCTTTCAAGAAAGTGCAACATTTTTGAGACATGTCTAGTGGCTCATAACCTCAAAGTGTGCAGATGAACCGAAAAAATGTTGGAAACGTGTCTCCACTTTTTAATTCCCAACAATCTCAAACAGTTTCTACCCAAAAGGAGACTATTTTCGAAGTTTCCTCTACGTCGGAGGACATTTTCGAAACAACAGTTTTCTACATATACAAGATTTAATCTCACAAGGTTTAACAATACGTATCCATAATACCCGCGGCAGGTTGTAAATCATTATGTATTTTATGGTACTATTTAAATCGTAACTTGTACTCGAACAGACACGGTTACAGATTGTGTTCCGGTGTTATAAACAACTTTCTACCTATTTAGGCGATCGCGAGCGGCAAATGTCGATCGCTAAATTGTTCCGACGTTTGGTCGTCTCGCGTTTGAGTACCTGGCATTTCGTGGAGGGACTTAGGGACAGCGATTTGCGTGGGATTGGAATGTTTGGGCGCGATCACGTTTTCCTGAAAACATGTGTCTGTGAATGTCCTATCTATTCCGGGCCATTGGCCCCGCTAATGAACTATTTACGCGGTGTCGATTTGCCGTGCAAGCAAGAAATCACCCATTTCTCTCTCGTTACGTTCATGAAAATAATACTCGAACATTTAATTGGAACAAACAGTAAAGTTGGATTAAATGGCTTGACTTTTTCTTAACAATTAGAAGCATCGATTTAACAAATGACGCGCAAAAAAGATCTTGTGAAACTTGCAATTGGTAAGTATTATATACGTGAAAAAATAAACTTTTTAAAGATTTTTTATTGCAGCCCGTAATGTAAAGTTAAATTTTGTATTTTGTATAATCATATTCTATTGATCATAGAAAAATTCATTGTCGCTGTGACAATTTGCAAGTATACGTAATACAGATATAACAACTAAACATATTTATTTAGAAATTGGCAATGTTTTAGTAATCTATTTTGTTATTAATATATCTTAACAATGTTTAGTTCGTCTCGAACCGTTTTCGAAATCTGAAAAAAGTGAAAAATGGATTCATGAGCTCAAATAAAAATTAATATTTGATATTTTTGCAGGATCCATTTATGGGACCGTGAACACGTCGACAGGATGTTTGTTACTAAAGCTTCGAATTTTGACATTGGTTCCAGGACGTTTTTCACAGCTGTCAGCCGACGATGAATCATAGTCAGTTGCAATTGCACGAAACGAAAGAGCGAAATTACATTAATATATGATACTGCTAGGCTGCGTCGTCGGTAACAGCGGAGCATACGTTTATGCACCGTGGCAAGAAGCTTAATGCGAACAACGCATAACGCATATCTGTACAAGATATAGTCGACAGACTTCCTTTAGCCTCGATCGTTATTTTGCTCCTCTTTCCGTATTATCTGAAAGGCCTCCCAGGTCGTGGCTCTCGCTATAATGCAACAAACTGTATTGCCGTTCGCCACGAGCTATGTATGCGCAAATGTACATAGGACACGTCATTTCTCGCGAATTGCAAGCTCGGAACACTAACTTGTCTATCTATCGGGTAAATCTCAAAAGCTGCATTTTTAGTAAATTTGCCTTTCACACAACTGTACGTGTTTACACAGAATAATGCAAAAATTGAAATTCATCGATTCGCGTCGCCAGATGAAGGGAAGGAGCACGACTTGAGGGGAAAATGTTTATTAAGATTAGTCACGTAACATTGTGACGCATGCACGAAAGGGGCGGAATGCGTCACGTGATCAGGCTGCGGCGGAAGCGTGGGGGAATAGAGTGGGGACATTAGTCTTCATCTGACGACTCTAATTAGGGGGTTGAATAGAGAAAATTATGGGATATCGTCAAGTTTCCGCTTGGGGAAATGTTTTTCTTAATTAATAGCTGCAATTACATGCATTTCGAAACAGAATTATATAAAGTATAATTTTATTAAATTATATTACAGAATACGTATAATATTAACATATAAACTTTGAATGCAAGTGGATTTTATGAAAATATTCTAAATATGGAAAGTAGTCACGACATTTAATTTTCATGTCTAGCTAAGTTTTTATTTTTTAACTTAATAAGAAGTGTTACGTTATTTTAATGGAAGGCTTGTGTGTTGAGAACTTCCCCCTTTTCGCCGCACAAGGCATCCCAATGTTCCAATGAAATATGTATACCTCGCCCACGTGCCACAGCCTAAATGCCTAAATACTAAGCGATACTTTTGCGATACAGTTTTATTGAATCCGACGAAACTGGTTTCCACTTGACCTAAAACTGCGTCCTTGATCATCCTTATGAGAAACTTGCTGGAGCTCTTCGGAGCATTTTCATTCCAAATCGTTTTCAAAACGAGTTTATAAGTGGCGAGATAAAATATTTAACCGAGTTCGATAATTTGCCAATATCGCCAGTATATAGCCAATAAAAAAAAATATATAATATTATTTAATCAATATCAATAAAGGCTAGTGCTACTAATTTATATGCAGGGTGTCCCAAAAATGTTGTACCTCCTTGAAAGAGGTGATTCACAATTGTTGTTTCTTCAGATTGTGGTTGGTCTAATGATTTAATAATTAGTTTAAGCGCCTGCAAATTTTCAAGTAATTAATTTTGTTACTTCCATGGACATACAGGAATGGGATAACATATTATCATTGGCTGTCTGTAACGATGTAGTAACTTGTGTCCGACTTGTTAGATGTTAGATAGTTGACAAAGTTCAAATATCAAAATTCTTGTTCTACCAGATAAGCTATCTTTATCATCGGAACAACTCGGACGCGCGGTGAAAGTTGACACTCAGGAATTGATTAATGCAGTCGTATAACTCAAGCTATTTCGATATCTATGCAGATATCTCGCAATATGTCTGGAAGCGAACGGCGCGTACCGAACTTCGAAGCGTATTTGGTATTAATGGCAAGTTCTGAATATTACTTTCTCTACATTGTCATGATTACCTAATCGAAGTTATTTGAAACACTTTAGTCCCGAGAAAATTACATTTGATACGTAATCGTTAACCAATCTCGTACTTTCATTTGCAACAGAACAATTAAACTTTTATTTCTGAAAGTTTGTGATTTAAAATGTTGAATGTTAAGAAAAGTTGGATATTGAAGTATTGTGGCATTGAACAACTGAAGATACTGAGAAGTTAAGATTATTTGCATATTACGTTGATGGTGTGACGAGTGGCCCGTAAAGCCTGATTAACTTTCTTAAATGGAGCTCTTGCGATTTACTTAATCCCATCGCTGAAGGCAAATGCGTGCAAACTCGTGCACGCAATAACCCTGGAGACCGCGTGGGACCTGTTAGCCCCGCCCTCCACTGACCAGATGTCATTACTCATTACGCACTATTTCGTTACGTGTTCCTCCTTCTCGATTAAAGACCTAGAGAAAATTATTTCGATGAGAGGCATCTTCCCCTCACTTCTACCCATTTATTAAGTATATTTCACCAATAATTATTCTAATAAATCTTGTAGTTTTAATGTAAGTTTCGCAACAATTATATAGAATATGGGACACTGTTCTACGAATCAGAAATAGCAACGATTACTGTTCACCAACCTCAATATAAAGATGAATACATGAGATTTTGCTGATTAGTCCAGAATTATTCCTGCAGTATTCTCACAGTGATAAATCGGGAATTTTCACTTTTTTGAGTTACGTCACTTCATGTGTACACGCAAATATAATTGTGTGTTGAGCTCCAGGTGTGTCCCAAATAGACGAATCGATAACTATCCCGAGATTATGTGTTCGGAATTTTAATTAATTCGAGTACTTTATGCCTCGGAAGAAATCCTTACATCGGCTGTTCCCCTATTAGATCGCAAGAAGATAGCCACTCGGTGGATCAGCGCAATTATGCGTTCACCGTTTTGCTGCAACTAGTGCTGGATGGATGAAATTCTGTGCGAATTTTTCATCGCGGTTTTAACTGGATCGTTTATATCAAGTGCGAACGTGGGAATTCAAATAAAATGTAAATCGCGGTGAAGTTCAGTACCATCGTCAATCGACGATGGAGAAAATATCCAGCCTATTCACTACATTTTTTTATGACAATTAAATTGTTAGCTGGAGCAACGTTGGATGAAATAAAGTGCTAATTTTAGTGTTCACATCCAACGTTGCTCCAGTCGCTAATACATTATTTCCATTCAAAAATGCGAACTTTACGTTGAACCCTATATTATACAGTAATCGATGCAACACATTGCCGATAAAAGTCGCGTCAGCTGCTACAGTGTTGATTACGAACATTGACAGTACCAGCACACGTTGATACCGGAGCCACCAAAGATTCTCGCGAGATACACGAGGCATCCTACTCTCGCAAATTACGATCCGGCGTCGATAAACGCTCGGTTCTCCTCGTTTTGGTCTGTTTCGAGCGGTGAAGATATTCCCGGCGAGGTAAGGGCGGTGTGTCAATTAACATATAAAATGCCGAGAAACGTTCCCGAACACGAGCTGCGAGCAGTATTTTCGCGAGGATCGGCGCGGAGAGTCGCCGTGGCGAGAGCCGTATCCTCGGTCTTTTACGCCGGTAATATAGTTCTTGCTATTAAACCGTTACACAACTAGCCCATTCCCCCCGCTGTACGAGATGTTAGAGAGGATGTTGGACATCCTAATGTAGGGTAGTTTATCTTTCCTTACGCGGCCGTGCGCCGTATTAGGAAATCCCTCCGCGGACTATAATATTTCGCATGCAATTACGATTCAGACGTCAGCGACAAAGCTTGAGGCGCGCAACAGTATCGCTCCTATGATTCTAAGATACGATTATACCATATTTGGCAGGCGGATGCTTTAACGCGAACGTATTGCACTTTCGGCGCATACCCCCAGCTTGCCTACGTCTGTATCTGGCATTAATAGTTTACGTTATGAAATGGATTTATAATCGCACTTTGCGCGTTCCCCGGCCGCGTTATGCAACTCTCGCTCACCGTTGGCAAACCCTGTGGAAACCGAGGCGAGTCTCGCTTGAACAAATAAAGCTGTAGTCGTTTTCACGATGCACCGTTCTCCCGCCGGAAAATCTTCAACCCGAGACGGGCCGCCAATGCTAATTAGTCCAATTTTCGAAGAAACAATTCTAAAATAATGTGTTTTTATTTATAGGTTTTTATCGCGTCAACTGCTAATTGACGTCGCACAATTTTTACTAAATATTTTACTGTTACAGCTGGAGCGTAAAGCAGAATACAAAACTAAACTAAATTAGTTGAACGACTAGAAATAATTTCATTGATTTATAAAAGGCAGGAACCATGAACCAAGGATACGAACTTTGAGTGAAGAAAAAATTGGTCACGCGATATAATTTGAGTAATTCCAAATTCTTGAGAGGTGAAGGAAAGCAGCAAAAGTGCAACTTCACTTGCGTTACAATAAAATCCGTGGCCATTTTGGTCGTGGAAAATAATCCCGCGATAAAGTTGCGAAAGAAATGACCGTCCAAACTGAAGTTATCCCGAGAATTCTGGAAGGTATGCGTGGTTGACCGGCAATTTTGTTGCGGCAGGATATTATTTTCTAATAAAACGACCGCGTGCTGCAGCACACGTTTTCTCGACTGTCTGCTTTATCGGAGTGATTTGCACGGTGCACCGATAAAGGCAAAAAGGTCGAAGGAAAGCGCTGCTGGTAGCGTGGAAAATGGCGGCTCGTCGCCGCGTCATTATTAAGCAAAAATATCGCACCGTTTTCAGAGCATTAACGAACAAGTTTCGCGGGGAGCGCGAACTGTTGCCAGCTCGTATATTGAGCCGGTCTTGAGGCGTTCTATGAACGAATGCGACAAATCCGCGGTTCGGTTCGGTTCAGGCCTTCTTTGGCGCGACGGCGTGGGCGCGTTTACTTCAGACGGAATTACAATCCGCACTTACTCCATCTTGCCGCAGTCATTTCAGCATAAGTAACTGCGATCGTGGACGGTAACCGTTCCACGTATCATCTGGTTTACATAATTGCACACGGCCGCGTCTCTGACAGCGGAGTAACGCGCCCGGAAGTGATTCTTGTGTCCCCGAGGAACCATAATCGCTAGATCTTTATTGTAAACTACGGTATTCTGATTTTACCAATTCAATGGAAATAGGGTCGGCTGCCCTGGTATGGAATTTCTCCGTTTATGCACGTGTTACGCTATTTGCAAAGCCTTTATAAGATCTGAAATACTAAAATGAAATATCGAATTCACTTTTTCGACGTGGAAAAATAGTATTAATAGTATTAATGATCACGTCTGTCTATTAGTAATTATCATTGAAAAAAAGACAGAACATATAAACAATTCGAAGAAAGAGCGTAAGCGTTGAGTCAAGAAGTCAAGAAGAGATAAGAGATAAAACATGAAATAGGTGAGCGACAATCAGTGTAAATACGAAGCGAACACTCTGTGTTTGTTTATTTAAACGAATCAAGTGTGTGTTCAACTATCATGTTCTGAAGTTTCCGCTTCCCATTGAACCCATTGCACTCTCATAAAGATCAGTTTAATGATCGCGGAGATTAGAATTCGTCGCCAGCTAGGGAAGAAACTAGTTCCATCTAACTTAGATTCTAAATCGTCCGGTGTAGTTTGCACGTTGGCTGGCCAGCGCTAGTTGCAACCTTGTTTCAGAATGTTGCGCGGCTGTCGTGGAAAGTAATAATTGCTATTCCGTGCGTGGCAAGGAAATTAAATCGCATTTACGACGGTACAGAATATGGGGACAGGGTTTCGAGTGGTTTCTCGTTAGACGCCGGATGTCTATGCAAATCCCTCTCTTATTAGACAAATCTCGAGAAAGTGGAGTTGAATTTGTACAATTTATTTCCTGGAAGTAATTGCTCGATATACATATACAATGTTATCTGGTCTGAGGTTCTACCGAGCCTAATTTACTGTCAACTGAATGACTTTATTGCTTATTAAGCGTATCCGCGAGGAATTAATTTCGATATACATTAAAGTAACAGATTTCGATATGGAATATCAAAGCGAATATTAAAATAATCCAGATTGAGGTCTGAGACCTCGTTTTCATGTTATTTCCGTTTTCAGTGGCCGGAGGATAATTACTACCTACAGCAAATGAGAGCAATAATATCTAAATCGATATCTTGGTTTTATTAAATTTTGTAGATTTTTGTATTATTTCCAAATTAGTTATAAAATACTACCCATTCTCGGTTATAATAATTTATGTAATTTTGGAATTTTGGTTTTCTCAGTTTTCATATTCTCGTTACGATAAACAAATTGATTAGATGAGGGTCAACTGTTGAAAAACTGTTGAATTCGTTTAATAGTTTGGCAGACGGGTGAAACTTGATATAAGAGACATCTAAGTACAATATCGTGTAAAGAGGAGTTGATCGGATGCCAGAAAATGTAAATCACTTTGGCGATCTCGTCATTCCACATGCAAAATCGCAACGGATATGCAAAACTAGAGTAAAGTGCCAGATGCCGGTTGACGACAGGAATAAGCGTGATACAGAGCAATGGCTGTGCAGACAATCGCGCAAAGTATTATTTCCATGATTGGCTAGTTTCAACGAGGCTGTATGCGTTTACACGTATTCACCATTATAACGTATGATAATGTGACTCCGCATACTACACATATGTACAGGTAGCGTGTAGTGAATAATGCTGACTTAACTGTTGATTTTTGTTAATATTTTTTCAGTTTGCAAACAAAAACAATAATATTTTCTTAGGAGAATGTTTTAATATTAGATATTAAATTGTACTTTCTTAGTAATTACTAGACTGCGGATTTTATGCATTTAACATGTGGACATGTTAAAAATATCTAAGAACATCAATGTATTAGTTTCAACTTAATAGGAAAATTAAAAGAAGAATACAATTTTTATTTGGCTCCTGTGTCCTGCAATCTCGATACGAACATTGTTCATTTTACATAAAAATCCGCAGTTTAGTAATTACTTTAATATTTTAGGGATAGAACAATTCGATTAAATTAAGGTCAGTATTGAATATAATATTGAATATTAATATACCTAATATTATTATAATTTATAAGAAGGGAAAATGAAAAACATTATATAAAAGTATATAGAAATATAGAAAAATAGAAGACGATAAAGAAAAATATCCAAAAATATAGTAATATGCAGAAATGACAACGAGTTTAGCAACAAATGATTTATGGTCAACAAGCAAATGCTAGAGACTCAGATCTCGCGTCGAAAAATCTCCCAACAGTGATTTATAATAATTGTTAACGCCGTGTTCACGTTGAAATACCTAAGAATATTTCTGCACTCGCATTGATAACATAAACACGTTAGCTTGTACAGCTGTAGAGCCAGAAATACAATAATAAATTGTAGCAGTACGTTTATTAATTTCAAGTTTCATTCCAGTTGTCGGTTAGTGCCAGTTGGACGAAGGCACCAAGAAGCCTATATGTATACATGTATATGTATAAAATTTCGTGATTCGCTAAACTGTTATTCGCGTGCAAACAGGAAACAAACTGCCGGGGTCAAGAAATGTAGATATCATTTATCCGTCGTTGGTATCAATGCTAACGTGCCACTAGAAAAATCCAGGCAACTATGCAAACAGAAAGTTTCGAGTTTCGAGAACGAGATGTAGTTTATGCCACGGTTCCGATATGCGATAAGGCGGGCTGCATATGCGGAAGCGAGTAAGTACGCTGCACAGTTCTTTCAACGTCCTCTAAATCAGTTGATAAACGATAAGGTTCGAATATCCGTAGTTTTACTAAGTATGTATTATGTACATACATAATGTAATATTTATGCAGATTTACTGTTATGAGCTCCGACTATGAAAAACAGAGTTTTGGTTTAAACAATGTTTAGGGTGTCTACACCCCTCCCCTCTCCCCCAATGTTAGTTAACTTTTTTATTGTTGTGACTTGTGCCTTTGTTATCTTTGAATGATTTTGTGCCACAAGATCATTCTACTGTATTTTCATTAGTAACATGTTTTATTAGAAAATGTTTAATGTTTTATTAGATAACATAGTACAAATATGAGAAAAATTACGACGCCGGCACCTCTGGAAATATTCCATGTGCCATTTAAACTGTGGTGCCCAAGGTCGTACGGAATCCACCTTATAAAAACTGTAGGTCCCGTCGCGAAAAGACCCTGGCAGTTAAGAGCGACGTAAAATAACCAATAAAAAAAAATTAAATTAAGAAAAGTATTTATTATTTGTATTCATATTCTTATATTTGTTTTACACATACACTTTACTATTATAAGAGAATATAAACTTTTCTTTTCGAATGAAAATTCTTCACTAATAATATGAAATCAAGAATGCATTTTAATATTTAGAAAATCAAAATGATCTTTTTTGATGATGATTTATTTTCTGTCGAAAAACAATTTCTTTCGAAATCTTAACAATAGAAGTTTATAGATGTTTAAATATTGTTCAACTTTATTATCTTCATGCAAAATAAAAATATTCCGCAAACTCATTTCATCCCTTAATAGTCTTTTTACATTGGAAACAACGTAACAATTAACTCAGACTTTTTATATTTGTCACTGTTTTATTTTTCACCCAGCTAATTTCTTCAGAAATCCATCAAAAATCGGCAATCTATCAATGAATATCACTGTAGATCTACAAAACATACATTTTAAATTTTCATCAAGGGCCCAAACAAAAAAGTTTTAAAAAATACCTTATTTATTTTTGCATGTATTTAGAAAATCTTTTTTACAGATCGTTTAGTAAACCAATGCTTCTAATTGCTTAGAAAACATCAGGTCGTTCCGGTACAATTACAAAAAAAAAGTCATACTGTTTTAAAGTGCGTTCAAATACTTTCGCGGCTCACTATAGTTCGGAGGGAACGATCGCAAAACAATTGAAGGGGTCCATTGACAGAGAGGCTCCGAATGGGCGTTCGTCCCCCGATCTCAGCCGAGTCGCGCGTCGGTTGTAGCCGCCCGCGCACTAGACCGGGCCGGTCGACGGGGGCCGAGGTTAGCCGAAGCCGGGCGAACACGGGCGAATAGTTCGCTCGAATCGCGCCGCCGCGATGCATCGCATCGGTTCGAACGCGCGCTCGCTCGAGCTCTGGCTGTCTCGCTCGTCTCCCTAGTGTGTGTCCCTGGTCGCTCGAGATTCGTCCTCTCCCTTATCTCTGACGGCGACGCGACGCGACGGCGCGACTTCGAAAATACGCGGGCGCGCGCGCTGCCGACGCCGGCGTCGTGTGACATTCCGTGTGCAACAACGTCCCGTTTATGCGTGACAGCCCGCGAACGTGCCGCGCTGCAGTGTACCGAACGTCTCGATGAACTTGTTGACTGCGTGACGCTTGAATGCGACCGGCGATGCACGCGCGCGCGATTGCCTCGTGAACTCGTGACAGGTTCGTACACGTTCGCAGATAAGGCGTTCGCTCCTGTGTCACTTGAATGCCGAACTTAACAGTGAGATCCTGTGACCACCGCGGTTTGTAAACAGTGATCCAGAGAAACAGAAGGTGTGTGATTGCATATGCGTGCGAGGATTCACGCGACTAACCTTTGCGCGAGTGCTCGCGCGCGCCGCGTGGCGTAAACGCAGTCCCGCACCGAGCACGCGCCGTGAGCGTTGTCGTTGTCGTGGGTGACAAAGCGGCGCGGACCTCTCGCTAACACCCGGTATGGATTCCCATCCAATGGTGAGTAATAACATCTGTATTCTGTTCCGTGATTTTCGACAAGTGTTGCGTCAGTTCCGAGAAGAAAGTTTCATTTTATTCGCGACTGTTTTTCGAAGCATGAAAGTCGAGGTTTACAGTCATGATCCGGTGTATTCATAGAACACACGTGCTGTGCGTTTGAAGTGGGGGAGACTGCTATTATGGCATCTTCTTGTGGAAAACAAATTTGTCGAAGTTGTTCCTGATGACATATGGGACCTCGAATCAAATAATTGATTGAGCGTTGTTGGACAATTGTACGCTTGTCCAGGTTAATGCTTATTCGATTCTCTTCGACAATTCTCAGTAGCTTTCAATTTTTCTGGGTGCATCGTTTGTGCAGATGTTTTATATGCATTCTTAACCCTCGCAAGGTAATGTAGGGAAAAAGAATTTTTTCGTTTGTTTACTTTTTATTCTTTATCCCTTTATTAAAAACGAGGTTATTTATGAAATTCATTTGTCGGTGTCTACGAGAGACCATCTTACTATTTCTGTGTTATTTGATCTTAGCTTGCGAGGGTTAATATTGGGAGTGGCACATGACCGTATTATGACAGTTCGAATTGTTGCACGTGACCATAAAATAACGGCAGAAACGATAGATATCCTAGAATTTCAAGAGACAGTAATAGCCATTGATGATGAAGCGAATGAACTGTAACGCAATCGGTTGGGCGATGAAATTGCAAATAACTGGGAGTTCGGTGCTTCAGATTGAATAGCCTGACAGTTCGTAGGAATGTGATAAGTTATCAGTAAAGTTCGACAGATGACACGATCGAACCTGTTTCACCATGAATATTCATCAGGATAAAGTGTAAAATCATTACTCCTTACTGCGGATCTTTATGCAAAATAAAAATTGCCTGTATCGATTGCAAGAAATAGAAACGAAATTGGATGTTATTAGGTTGGCAACTAAATTCGCGACTTTTTGTTTCGTAATTCTTTTATTGTATCATTATAACCTTATCCCCTTTGAACTGTATATCATTGGAAAGCTCTGAATTTTTCGATTAATTTGTTATAAAATACTCGTGCTTAAAAAATATATATAAATGACTTTGTTTGAGAAAATGTGGAGGTCGCGAACTTAGTTACCAACCTAATATTTCTTCCCTTAATGATGTTAATAGAGGAGAAATCATATATTGACATCTTCAATTTCTCAAATTTTCTAACACAATTTTGTATTTCGTCTGCTTAATTTTCCTGTAAATGCATAAAGATGCGCAGTGTACATACTTATTACTGATGACGATTGTAGTGTAATAATAGATGATTGATTAATTTGTTGTTTCACGATCGTAAATATTCGATAAGAGTGAATATGCTCACAGCGCACATAGATGATTGAGTTGAGTGTTACGTTGTCGTAGACCGTTGTTTTGTTTGTTGTTACCCGTCGCGTCGGGGCAATGGCTGTGGAGTATGTACACAGAAGAAAATCGTGTCGATGAGTAGCTCGGTGACGGATATCGGTGACCGTCGCGACGTAAACAGAAGAAAATTTTGCAAATTTTGATCAATGATCATTAGTAATCGTAATACACACTGTATGCGCGTGTAGAGTACTTTGTCAGCAAAGAAAATCGTGCAATTATAAATTATATCCACGGTCGTTGATAACTGTCCTCATGAAAAATCGTTTTTTATGTTAATAATAATAGCGCGTTCCTGCAAAATACGAAACGTGCAGCAACACCCACACAAAAGTTATCTTGTCGCAACCAATAAAACAGTGTTTACTGTGCTCTTCATATCAAAGTAGGTGGCTACAAGACATTGTTAAACACCGGGTGATAATGTTCTTAATGTTTAACACTACTTTGTCGAGTGTGACTCGACATTAGAGGAAGAAAAATGAAAATAAAACGAGTTTTATATGTATTTCGTTCTTCCTCTATTCATTTAATTGTCTTATTTTTTAGTTAAAAACAAATATAAATTACAACAAAGTTTGAGAACTATATTTAACGTAGTTAGTAAACAAAATTGTTTAAAATAAGTAGCAGTTAAGTAACCTTTGAAGTAAATTTCAAATAAAACGCTTAAAATAGTAGGGAATTATTGGCAACAAAATTGAGAAATAATTCAGAGTGCAAAGGGTTAAGAGATACCAAATGCGAAGAAAGTATATCATTTGACAATTGTTCAACACTCCAAGATCCACAGAACTCGTCAAAATGACGAATTTAAAATTATTCAATTTATAATTACATATTTTGACTGTAAAGACACATTCGTGGAAAATTATTCAATAATTTCTTTCTTTGGACATATATTTAAATAAAAATCGCTAAAAATTTGAATGAATACATTTTCGTTGATTTTATAAAGTAATATAAATTTCTCAAAATTGGAAAATGAGTTTTGGATTACTGTTCAGCGTGTTTGGAGGTCTATGAAAACTACTGACATTGTCCGCAACCGCTTTACTTCCATCTGCATAACGATAAACGTGTCAGATCCGCGAGTACAAACACTCAGTTCCGAGAACTAATAAATAAGCGAGTGAAACGTGATCGTTAAGTGCAATGATTTGCAATTTCGGCTGTAACGCGGGCATTGCGACATTTGCAGAGGGCCGGTAATGGCCTTTTCCAGAGATCGTAAATTACGACAGCCATTATTATCATTCCGGTCATGATTATGAAAATATCTGACGCAGTCCCGATATGTACTTAGGCGCCCATTGTGATTATTGCGTTTGATGACATAATGGCATTTTGTGCACCGATCGAGTGATCGCTGTCGATAGTAAGAAACGTCTTTAGTCTAGCCAATGTCTCGTGGATCCAATTTAAATGGCGGTTAAACTAGCAGTTTTATATCATTTTTATTGTTTTTATACTGATAAAGTACTAAAATAATACTAAAAATTGTTCTAACAGAACATACTGGATCATAAGTACTATTTGATTCCATTTTTTCAATTTATCAGTAATACACTTTATTCTGAATAATACTTTTGGATGAAGTTGTTACATGAAGAAAGGAAGAATTAATATTAATTCTACAAATTGAATTATTAATGATAAAAAACTTGCTTTCGAATGATTCATGGACTCGAATAATAAGATTTTCTAGAAGGTGATGGACACAGACTGCGAATTTTATACATTTATGAGAGCAATGCGTAGGTGTAATTTAAAACGGGAAATACATTACGAGACAACTTTTATTTTGCGTGAGGACCTAGAACGACGAACTAACACGTCATCCTCAGTTAAAAGTTCAAAGGTAGAACAATTATCGTGTAATAAACCCGGAGAGGACGGCTCCGCTCAACAATGAGACCCAATAAACAAGGGAGACCGCGCGTAGAAATGGTAACAAAGAGAGAAGAGAAACGAGGGGGAAATATTTGCCGCCGGTTCGCAATAAATGCTGCCCGAGTCGCGATAAAGGCGTGGAAAAAAAAATGGCAAGATCGAGTCGAAGTGCTTGCACAAGGTTGCATCCGCGAGGTGCTTCGGTTTCTTTCGTCCAAAATGACTTCATCCGCGGACGATTCCAAGGATTTCGTTGGAGGAAGGAAACAAAAAGCAGGTAGCAATCACGGCGAGGAATGCGCGGGAAGGTTGAAATAATAGCTGCGCTGGTGCGCGGTGCGGTGCAGCGATGCAGCAGCAGCGGCGCAACGGCGACCGACGAGCTGATGCTGATAGTACCAGCAGCGTGTAGGTATAAAGCTCTCGGTCTCGCTGGATGAACTCGCGAGAGAGAGAGCCGGCTCTCCTCTTCGGTGACTAATAACGCGATTCTGTATCGTGTTAAATTCCTCCGTTCGGCTCATGCCTGCCGGTTTATGGGATACCTTCTATATCGTGATAGCTCGCCGATTAATCGCCGCTCCAGAGCAAATACGCCCGATCTTGACCTTTCCACCGGCCTGGAATCTCTTTGTGACTTTTTCAGAATGTCAGACGCGTTCACTCTTTTTAATCCCTAACCTTTCCACTCGGTGAATTTCCACTCGTGATCGTTAGGATTTTTGTGCATTTATGAAGGAGATATTGAACAATACAAAATTAGAAACAGTCAAGAATATTGATATAATTATTGCGAATGCAACCAAATTATTAACTTCTTGCACCGCTGTTTACTTGATGGTGTCAGTGTTAGTTTTTCGGAAGCAAGGTAATTTTTTATAATAAAGAAAACAGGCAGATATCTTTTTAAACGATATTTATGTAGATGCTCTCTTCAGAAAGTTTAGGTTTAGACAGAAGATGGTCCGGAGCTTGCCGGTACATTTATACCAAAAACGTAAGTCACTGTTGTCATGCGGATTCAAAGGGCCGCCGCTCTATCTCTGTTTGTAAACCTAAGATATCGCAGGGACACATTAATGTAATAGGACCGGCAGAGAGATGGTCCCTGGAATGTTTAAAACAATGGTTCTCGGAACAGTATTCATTTCTGTATCACGACGTCATATATCGACACCCGAAGATATGGTTCCTCGAATGTATATGTATACAATGGTTCTAGGAACAGATTAATGACGTCATATATCAATAGTCAGAGATTGGAATTACTTCGTCATAATTTCCTAGAGAAAAATATTGAGGAAAAACAGAGACGGAGGAAAAACATTGTTAAGAATAATGACACCCATTCAAAATAGGTTAAAAATATCGTGTTGAAGTGAATATTCTGAGAAAATGATTCACCAAAATCTGAAACTCAATTTTTCTCCTTAGTGTGTCCTTGATGATTCTTTATAAATTTTAATCGAATACGAGTTTCATCCGCGAAAAATGTGTTACTTATAACAATAATGTTTTCTCATCGCGGATACGCGCCGACGGATAATTGAGGAAGAGAGAGAGAATGAAGGGAGAAAGAGGGATTGCAATTTTACGTGGCGCGACGAATGCTGGGACGAGTGTGCTTTATAAGGTGCTTGTTAAATTTTACAACCGGTCATTACGCTCTTGATTCTGGTAAAACTCGAGGAAATAATAATAACACGCGGTTAACCAACGTCGCGTCGCGTCGATTCGATACAGGGTCGATTGCGGCCTGGGAATTCCTCGTTTTCGAGATAAATCGAAATCTTCCGGCATGGGTCAATTTTTAATATCTCATTGTCACTGTCTGGGACAGCAACGAATTTAGTTGTTATCGGCGTAGAAGCGGAGAGCAAATAATTTAGATTGGGTAATTGGAAAATTTGAATTTACTTAGAGATTTTATTCCCCACCCTTTCGCCCGGTAACGTGACGTTTTTCAGGTGATTAATTCGGTGCTGGTGGAAAGAGGGTAATTTTTTGCCATCATTTGATGACACTGAAAATGAGTGGCTGCAATTTGAAACGGTAGCAATATTAAAATAATCGAAAAATTTTTATTGTGCATGAATTTTGCAGTCTAATAATTACTAGACTACGAGCTAATCGCCAGAAAAATTTTTATTGTGCATGAATTTTGCAGTCTAATAATTACTAGACTACGAGCTAATCGCCAGAATCTGTGAACTCGGACAGTTCTGGAAAACTATGAAAAGAACAGGTTGAAATGAAACTACAACTGTTCGAGCAGTAATTATTTCAATGTTTCAGTCATAGGACGTAGCATCAGAAAAGCCAGTCGATGTTTTCTCGTTCACGGTCGATTATTTCGAGCACGAACGCTTTAATTCTCGGCGACAATTGGCCAGGTGACAATTATGGAGCGCCGGTTCTTGAAACCGGTGGAGTCGCCGGTAAAGTGTCGGTTCATGCGTGTGACATTTAAATAATCGTTTCGCACGCCCCGAGAACCAATCGGGCCCGGTAATCAT
Source organism: Lasioglossum oenotherae (assembly GCA_028455765.1). Lineage (NCBI taxonomy): Eukaryota > Metazoa > Arthropoda > Insecta > Hymenoptera > Halictidae > Lasioglossum > Lasioglossum oenotherae. The sequence goes on from CM052295.1 coordinate 7,707,182, forward strand.
CGTGGCTGGGCCTTTAAACAATCTCCTTGGGTTCCTCAGGTGCGTGCGCTCTCGCGCCGAGAGGGAGAGAGAGGGGAGACGCTCAGGATGCAATCAATCCTCGTTTATACGCACACTTCACCAGCTGGAATCCGGGATCGTTTTAAGAAAGCTATCATAAATTATTCCGGGCTCGGACGTGTCCCATATGATACCGCATCAAAAGTTTCCAGGCCCGAGCGTAACCCGAGGTTTGCTCTCGCTCCGATGATACTCGGCCGCGACGCTTCTTCACGTTAACGTAAGTCTCAGAGTTGCAATAATAACCGTTTACCCACGCGGCAGAATTAGAATATATCCGGCCGGTAATTTATGGAGGAATTATGCGAGTGTGCGCGCGCCTTATTATGTGTGTCAAGAAGACAACGGAACGAGAATACGCATCGATTAGCATCGCCCGATGGTTTCCCACAGTGTTTCCATACATATTTGGATTTGCGAGTTTGTGTGGGCGGTTTAGGTATATTTTAGTCAAACGAATGCGAGCCTGTAATTTTTCAACGTGCAGTTTCGGATACTTTTGAGTAAGACATGGAAATCAGGCTTGAGGGGGTGTTCCAGTTTTCGAGGCCGTTTCTGCACGATTTTTAAGAATTTTTTTCGGAAGAACTGTTGAATATTTTGCATTGGGATTTAACACGTGTATTTACCGGGATTTTAAGTGTACGTGTGACTTTTTAAAAGCAAAAAGGACAGTGAACATTCACAGAGAAACAGAAAATGAAGTTGTTCAAATTTTGGAAAATTCTTTCGAAATTTCAAGTCAATTATGGCCAACGGGAGCAATAATAAAATAAATTGTTAGGTTAACTAGAAGCTATTGTTCGACGTTGCTACAGCCAGGTGTACGCCTTAATTGAAAGTTAGTGCGAATACAGATAAAAAAAATATCGAGTCTTCAAAGAACAGTTTGTTTGTAGCACCAAGAAGGCTTACACGAAGTGATGTTGCGAGGTGTTCCGATGGCATTGTCTACAGAACGCAAACGATTAATTCCAAAGAAAGCATTTTAATGCGATTGCGTGCGCACTTGCGTGAACAACGAGCTCCGCACGAGAATCGATAGCTCCCATGCAACGAATAAAGATTGACAAGCATATAATCAACGCTCGAACAACTTAAATGTCAAAAGTGAACGTGTAATTATTTCCCACCTTCGCTCCCCTCCGCCGTGCGATTTTTCTCATCCGTTCGAGACACGTTGCCGAGATTAAATCGGACAACCATCCATCAAAACATTGTTATTATCTCGAAGTGTGAAATCCGAGAACGAAAAAGTTCCAGGTTTCCCAGTTATTTCATTTCTGCACAGGTTTAAATAATGAATAAGCAGCGTACATTGTAACATGTTGTAGCTATTCTTGTATTCAGTTTGCTGAATTACTGTCGATCATTTAACCGAGCACCTTCGTATAACACGATCAAGAAAATTGCGTAAAAGGACGGTTGAACTTCACTGTCGGGGACCAAAAATGTTGCACTTTTTTCGTACAATCCTGTAGATTTTGACGAGGAAACTCCGAAACGTTGACAAGCACCGTGATGCTTCAAACTTCTCGAAACTTTCGAAGTATGTATGCACGTTTGATTGAAGTGGACAATAATTAATTTTTTAGACTCGATAAACCGGATGTTGATCTGAAACTAACCACTAGAAAATTCGAATGCGAACTAGCCGCGAGTTCAGGGGTTAAGGTTGCTTAAAAAAAGTGTTTGTCGACTTGGTCCAGACGTTTTCAGCGACCGATCGAATCTCGCCCGATGAAAGAGTATATATAAATAAAGGGCAGCGTGTAATAATAAGTCTCGCCGCGTTGGGCAAACGTAATTTATCAGAGCCAATTATACCGAGGTGTTCTTTCAATGCGATCGCTTTTGGAACGGCACGATTTTGAGAGCAATCAATTCGGCGTTATGGCCCGTGACAACCGCTGCGATTTATTAATCCGGATCGAGAGATCGCGATCAACTGTGCCGTGCCCCGCGCGATACTCCTGGCGTTCGTTAACTCATATTTATTCCGGCGATATTTAATTGATTGCGAGGATCGTTCAATGCCATTGTGCCCGCCTCTGAATGGAAGACGACGGTCCAGATAAGCCCACGCGTTCCCTTATCCCGGCGTGCTAAACGGTCCGCGCTCGAACAACGATGAAAATGGCTGACCGACAAGAAACTAGTCGAGTTATTAATCACACGTCCGACGGTGATTATTTCTCCGGAATGGATACAAGAACCGTACGAACGTACATGGCCGAACATGCCAGCGAACACGCGTGGTCGTGCACAATGCGCTCGATGATTACGAAAATCCAGCACCGCCGTAAACAAATTAATGACCGAGTCGCGCTCTTTCCGATCGAACGAGCTTCACTATCTTCATAGTCCAATAGCGCAGGCCGAGTCTCCAAAGTTTAGATCCACCTAGCCGCATACATATCTTCCGGAATTGCGTTGATATAAAATATTCTATGTAATTCACTAATAATGTATTTCTGTATAAATCGATAGATAAATTATTAGAGTCACTCAGTGTCGCCAGATGAGGGAAAGGAGCACCGATTGAGGGGAGGAAGTTTCGTGGTAAATTATTAAATAAATATATATGTATACATATATATTTAGTAGAGCAGATATTATACACTGAGAAAAAAATTCTGTCGAAACAAAAAAAATATATGTTGATTCAATAAGATGTACTATTGAATAGTGCCAATATCATATGAACTTATTTTAATATTTAATATTTTGAATTTCAATAGCAAAACTCACACTTCCGCCAATCATATAAGCCAATAGCTTGACCATCAATGTTTTCAAAAAAATAAGATATGGCCTCGAACCAATTCCAGTATAAATCAATACATTTCTCAAATTTTTTTAACAACATATCTGATTGAAGGGAAAAAAGAAATATTACGAATAATAATATAGGGTATTGAATCAAATAATATTTTCAATCATTTCATGATAGACAATTCAAATACATCACGATTTGCTTCTAAATTTCATACTATTGCAAAGAATACATTAATATTCATCGAAGTAAAAAAATTACAATAATTATTGAATATAATTATTGAAGTAACTACTTTTCTTCTCAGTGTATAATATGAACCGCAAGAAGTTCAAATAAATCTAATCTTGTTATTTTGATAATGCATCAAGTACCGGCTACTTGTACAGCTCTGTAGGTTTAGTGTTAACAAAACGAGGATGCGCGATTATTTCGTCTCGACGGCCATCTTGGAGTCTGCTCACTTTTACGGTTTACCCAAGAGGCACTGTTCTAAGCTGCCATACCATTGCTCAATCTAGTCCTGCATCGGCAGAGCCCATAAATTTGCGTAAACAACCGGCAGTCGTTCATCGAGAGTACAAGCGACGAGGAATGCACTTATGTTCTGTACAAGAAAATCGTGGCACAACGCGTCCCCGCAGTCAGCGCGTACCAGCAGAGTTGTAACCAGGAGATAGTGGTATCGTCGCGGCGATGATATTTTAATCCGATGTTATTAACGATAATTTTATTTCGCCATATAGAGGACGCGTTTCCATTAGTACCGTGATTGCAGCCGGCGCTCGTTACGAGGACAGAAAACGCGGCTCGCCGCTTATGACATTCTTGTTATACTCTTTCCTCGGGATGAGGAAGAAACGTGTTCTTTATTTCCCATTGGGACGCTGCCAGGCTTCGGCCGCCGCGTTCTTACTGTACTTAAAATCCTAGACCGCCGTCAAGCGTGATGGGACTACGATGAATGGGACAGGACTCGTCTTCCTCGTAGCCGATCAATGAGACAGGAGTCCTCCTTTTCTAAGAACGCTCCCCGGGAACCGGTTAGCTGTTGGGACTCGTTAAGTCCCGGCCCGTTGTCAGCCAGTCCAGATCGAAGTGCATTACGCGGTTTATGCGTTTCTCTTTCCATTTGTTCGCTCATGGTTGTTTGTCATGCATTTCCGGAGCACGGCCAGCGTCGTCCTGCCGATACCTCATAACGAAGGAAATGGGATAACGATGTCCAATGAACGAAGACGCGGATAATTGTCCGAGGAATGTAGGGGAAGCAGCCAATGGCTGTCACTTATCCTGCGATTTTAGTTAAACCACGATGGGAGAAGAAATATTTACCCCTTGTACTATAACCTTCAGTCTTGTGCAGAGTCGCCAGATGAGGGGAGGAGTTATCCCCTCTCTGACGGCAAGATAGAGGTGGGGGGATAAGTCTTAATCTAACGACTCTGGACTTGTGATGAAGATTTCGAGCAGGATGTACGAAAAATTTATATTAATTTCCTCGCGTTGATTCCGGATCTTTATGCGAAAAAATTTGTACATGAATTGCAAGACGCTTATTTCATTGCTGATGCAAGTATATCCACTTGAAGGTAGTTCGCTTTTGTTTAATAGTACAACAAATTTTATCGATTGGTATTCACCGTTGCCAGAATCTAGGTCGATATAGTATTTTCCATAAATCAATGGATAAAGAAGTTGTTGCTACTTGCGATTCAAAGTCGTCGTGTTCGTTTAAGCAGTCCGCATAATATCATTTGATAAGATCCAGATCAATGGGAACAGAGATCAGTAATAAATAATTCAGAAACGATTCGAATGATGCAATTCCACTGCATTCGAATCGCAGTGATCGTCGAAAGCCATTGTAGAGTTTCAAGCACATGTGTATGTATATCAAAGACACCAATTTCGGTAGTGGCGGACATGTATCCGAAGTTGGGTCGGGTCGGGAACCCAAAAACCTATGACGTTTGGGTACCTGAGCATTATACATTTCCGGGTTTCTGACTCAACCCGATTTCGAAATCGGGTATCCAAAATTTTGGGTCCCGAGTATCAGGAATTATCGGATCCCAACTTGAATAATCCGATAATTGGACCAAGAAAGGTAAAGTCGAATGTTGCTGGTGACCGCATTAATTAAAATCGAGCGCGGCAAGTATCCATCCAGAATTCTGTCGCACCGAGTCTCTAGGTATAGAGATGGTACTCCATGATGCATGAATTCGCGATATCCCTAGACGCGCGTCGGGCCGCGGCAAGACATGAGAGAAGAGAGGTCGGCGACGTCCGGCAGTCGTCAAAAACATCGGCGCCAAACGCGCCTAATCTCGGTTACGTGACCGAGGGAATGAATGAGATTCCTGGGGGCATCGGTGCCCCCGAGGGTACCACTTAGAGCACCAGGAACGAGTATGCTATCAGTGTCCTCTGTTCCCCGTTGCAAAAACCCGAAGACTAACGCGCAGCGGCGCGACGGCGCTCCCGGTTCTTCCTCGCGATCGACAATGGCGGTCACGTGTGTCACGGCGCTTCGTTTTGCTGCCGGTGTGTGCACGTGGCCGCCGACATCGTCTCTTTCTGTTCCCTGTCTGTATACGTGCACGTCGATGTATGTGTGTCGCATAGTCGTGTCGTTCGTACCCGACGAGATCCCATGGAGACGGCGCGAGGGGGTTGAAGGAAGGGGGTTAGAGAGCCACGCATGAATGGGACCTCCATTCATGTGGTCGCCTTTCCTCGTGCTCATGCTCGCACACTGCTCATGCACTGCTCGCTTGCCTCCGCCTTCTGGTTTTGTTTCTGTTTCTATGAAGGAGCCGGCCGACGATGTTACGCGCGACCGTGTTCGCAGGAACAATGCGCCCGTTTCAGACGCGTCGCGTCGCGACGGTTGCATCAGATGCACCTTGGATTTATCGGAGCTGTCGACTCAACGCGAGCTTTCATCCGGCCCCCGTGATCGGCAAACTTCGATCGCTTGCGATTAGCTTCCAATCACGGCACCTGGAGGAATCGTGTGAAAATGGAAACAGCCAGGCGGGCGAGACTAATCGAGACCTGTCTAGTGAATGAACGTAATTATTATTGATCAGAAAACCGACATTTATGATGACTTATTCACGCTGAACTTTTTATACGGTAATTCTAGTAGGTTGTTTGCATATGCAATGTCCGTTTTTAGAATGCTAATGTTGTGTTCAGCGTTTTGAACAAGGAATAGTATTACAGTCTTCAAATTACCCACTCTGTTATTAGGCAGAGTTGGCCATTTAATCGGTCATCCGATTGACGATTGATAATCGTTAGTCGCGATTAACGACTAAAGTAGAAATTTAATCGTTAACCGCAATTAATGATTAATAAGTATTTAATCAATCAGTATTTATTCGTTAACCACAATTAACCACTAAACGAGGAGATAATTGTTAATTGCGATTAACGATTGAAGTAGAAATTTAGTCGTCAATCGTCGATCGATTTTTTGCCCAACACTGTTACTAGGTGATATCTCAAAAGGACATTTGCTTCGAGGAGGCACGTATTGTGGTGGTGATCACTATGTCCTCGAGGTCATTTTTCGAGTTGTCAAGGTCATCCATGTTTTTTTTTGTATGTGACTCTATATTTTAAGAACTATATATCAACTAATAACTACCATAATTTAATTAGAAAAATGATTGCTGAAGTCAGGACGTCACCAACGACCTATAAGGTCATGACCTTTCTGTGACCTGGAGTATAAATATTTACAAATTTTTCGGACTCCGTGTGAATAACGAAATAGCTACTACAGACAGGTTTGCGAAGAAGAATTTTGCATAAATTAATCATTTATTCAATAATTTTCTCAGCGGTGGTTAGTGTTAATATTACAAAATAAATTCATAGCTAATTTATGTTTAATCGATGTGCGCGTTTCTCAATATTCTCGAAGCTTCTTGCGCACGCAATGTGTGCATAAAGACCGAAAGGTCGTGCTAATTAATATTCCAGCAACGTAATAACAGTATATTTCGACCGTAGGCAATGTTCAATCATTTTACACATTCGCGTCAAGTGTAAAATGTGTTTTCACCGTCGAGATCGCCTTAATGGTAGGTTCCACACGTTGGAGGTGGACGTGTTTCTAGATGATTGGTAAGACTATGTTCCAGTAGGCGTGACAATCGAGCCAGGCTGCCTCTACGAGACGAAAGATTTCTAATGTTCCCTTTTGCGTGTGTCGTCCAGGCATTCTTGCAGATCTATGCAATAGGCGACTGTGGGAAATCATGGCCGTTCGTTGTTTAACTACGATCTTTGTATACGACACTGAGATTAAACGTATGATTAGCAATTTTTGAATAGCGATAGAAGTAGAGAAGGTCTGTTCGTATAAGAGAGCTTAGTATCCACGCATTCTTTAAAAGAACATAATAATTAGACGATCAAGATATGCATCACAATAGAAGGATGAATTTGACAGCGAGTTAGAATTAATGGAAAGATGCAATCCGAAATAACGAAATAAATAAGAATGGCTTGGTCATGGCGGAGGGGGGATTCACGTAGGTATACCGTATCAGAGACGCGCATAGTTGACGACCGACCAATACACTTTCTTTTCTCTAGACTCCGGGGTGAAGTGGAACTGCGCGTTCAAAGAGTCAATCACCATAAATTATCACTTTCTACTCGACTCCGCGCAACATCTAACGCGAATCACGATCCTTGAAGCAACGTGCACGCACTACGAGTCGCGATGTATGCAGATTATGCAGATATTTCATCCTCGAGGTGCAATTAAGTGTGGATCGAGGGCGTTACAAATAAAACGAACGCCGTGAGAAATAAAACCATTCTTCGGGCAATTATAATCTAGATCACGGACTCCTCGGCTGTTATGATTTTCTTTCTGCAGTCTTTTTAACGAGCTGAGTTTTCTTCGTGCATCGCTTCGTCGTTGATTGCAATCCACGATAAGCGAATTACAATTTTTAGCATTTGATGTCCAAGAAATTGCACGAACGTTGCGGATTAGAGATCGGGTAGAATTCGAAATTTTATATTGCACTCTTACCTTTTTATAAAGATTAATGAAAGAAGAGATATTTTGTCGACAACAAGTGAACTAAATAAAACACAGAAACTAACATTTCATTGACATCGACACAGGTATCTTAATAAATCGATGAAAACCCTTGAAATTTTGCAAACCGGTAATAACGGTTAATGAAATTATTTACCTGTCAAACGTCCCGCCGTACGCTAACAAAACGGCAGTAGTGAATAATATTTTTACCGCAATGACAGCATTGCGACAATCCGCTATTTTGACGTATAACATCATTCAGTTCCCCGTGAATAGGAGAACCATCTTGGACGTGTTAATTAAAATTCAGCCAGGCACTTCAAGGATCAATTGTGCCGTGACCTTTGTCACGGATCACTGTCGTCTGCCAGTAGTAGCTTCCTCGTGAAAATCGCGGCGTGACAAACGGAGTTCCTCAGCATTGACAATCGAGAACCAGTGCCTCGTAAATCACGATACCGCGGTCAGATAAAATCATTGTGCTCGCAACGGTGAAGATAGACTATGCATATACACGGTGACTCTTGAAATAAACGACTCCGGAACAATCTCTGTTGCCATTTCTAAACATTGCAAAATTCACAATTTCTTGAGAATGCATTTTCAAATTCATCCCCTCAAATTTTTCATTCAAATCCAGACAGTTTTTTAATTTGCAGAAACTATGTAAAAGACATTTAGGTATGTCAAAAGTAGAGTTTCCAAGCTTTAAAACGAGTCTACGTAGAACATCCTCCCATTTCTTCCCACGGAATTGCAGCAGTTTAAATTCCTCGGTTCGGGTAATCGAGGTTTTACTGTTTCGCGAATTACAGAAGTAAGTAGAATTGTTTCGTGTTTGGTATCGTTTTAATCAGAAAAATGTCGCGAATATGTTGGTAAAGGTGTCATAAAGAAATAATTATAAACAATTTCTTTTGAAAAAGATTAAATAGTGTTTGCACACGATATGTACATATGTATAAGTTGATTCGGAAATGTTCACATGTACGGAAACATTGTTACATTGTTATTATATTAGGTTGTCCCAAAAGTTCCTTCCGGAATGTGTTCCTTTAATGTCGCTAAATAAATACAAACAATACGATAATCTTGATGTTAATATTTTAGTACTTCTTAATATGAATTTGCATTATGTGCATGAATCGAAAACCAACTTTTGGGACAACCTAATATTTATTTAGCAATATTAAAGGAACACATTCCGGAAGGAACTTTTGGGACAACCTAATAACATTGATGTTCAGCAAAGAGATTGTGCCAACCGATGAGTGTGGAAAGGTACACCCGGTACACGCGTCAGAGAAAATAAACAAAGGCGCAGTTGGATCGTTTTCTATCGAGCTGCTATCTCGAGCTTTCTTCTTCTCCGTCTGGGAGGCTCGTCTTATAAGGAATAAGGGCTGCTTATGTGGCGGCCACGTACGTATTCATATAAGATCGTTTCCACTTCGAGAGGCGCACGCAGCGCACAGGCGCGCGTCCATCTTTTCCCGGTTGCGAGCGAAACTTAAGTACTCGCCCGGTTTGATGAATGGACCGTAAGAGACGCGGAGCGCGTGGGTGGAATTACAGACGACCAGATTCGCCGGACTGGCAATGTTCGCCGCGTTATTAGAAACGCGCTGCGATCTACGATCCATGATCCACCGATAGATTCGTCTCAATGCTGGTACCTCGCGGTTTCGATGTCTTTGTCGATCGCGAACTTGGAGAAAGCGATTTTAGCAGTCTTCTGCGATGTTCACGATTTTAGCAGACTTCTGCGAAGTTCACGATTTTAGCAGACTTCTGCGAAGTTCACGATTTTAGCAGACTTCTGCGATGTTCACGATTTTAGCAGACTTCTGCGATGTTCACGATTTTAACAGACTTCTGCGATGTTCACGATTTTAGCTGTCTTCTGCGATGTTCACGATTTTAGCTGTCTTCTGCGTTGATCACGATTTTAGCAGTCTTCTGCAATGGTCACGACTTTAGCAGTCTTCTGCGATGATCACGATTTTAGCTATCTTATGCGATGTTCACGATTTTAGCAGACTTCTGCGATGTTCACGATTTTAGCTATCTTCTGCGATGTTCACGATTTTAGCAGACTTCTGCGATGTTCACGATTTTAGCAGTCTTCTGCGATGGTCACGATTTGAGCAGACTTCTGCGATGTTCACGATTTTAGCTGTCTTCTGCGTTGATCACGATTTTAGCAGTCTTCTGCGATGTTCACAATTTTAACAATTCTGAAATTCATTTTAACTCCTTGCCCTACGATATCATGTCAGACTCGTGATGAAGATGTGCAACAGAGTCTAATAGATATGTATGTTATTGATCTCCTTTAAACCGAGTTGAAATTCTATTTTGGTTTTGTTAATGTATAGTTATTGGAGAACATGTCGGCATACAATAGATATAAATTTTCTCCTCTTTCAGGAAAATACGAACTACAAAGAAAGTTGTAATTTGTAATTACTGAAACCGTAAAGTAGATCATAGGGCATGGGGTTAATTGTATTTTATAAATTTTTTATTCTAACATGAAGTATAATATTTTAGAATTTATTTTATAAATTGTTTAATGTAACATATATTATAACATTTTTTGCGTTTTCGCAGTAAGAAACGCGACAATACAGTAAGAGGCAAGACTCTTGAATTACCCTCAGCCCCCTAAGATTCTATTTGGCTTCATGCGCCGTATAGTTTTCTTCCAATATAAGACGACGACATTTTCTTCGCAATAAGAAAACCTTTACCCAGTCTCTTCTTTTGAAAATATTGTTGAAAAATCCAGAGTCTACTTGGTTGTTTATGGATCCATACTCCGAAAAAAATTAATTGAGACGTAGTTGCTGTAAAACTCACGAACAGTAAAACGTGGAGGGATCGGCGAGATGTTATAGTGTTTCCTGTGTATAGCCGTAGGACTTTATATCTAGTGGAATGCACCTGAACACTCGCAATCTTGGGACACCGGGGTAATGAAGCGCACGGTGGTTAGGATTTTATTGAATCGTTAAACGAGAAGGATGATTCGCGACAATTCGACTCGTTTAATCCGCGCGATACGTAACTTTCTCTTCTGCAAATTGCAGCTAATTATACGAACGAATCGTTGCGAGTCGTCTTCATACTATTCCAACTATTTCATCGGTGTACCAAATTATAGGACATGATTTTTGTAAACTGAGTTCGTTCTTGAATTGTGGAGATTGTGAAAATTTCATTAAAATTTATTTCGGCGGTGCCTGGTTCCATTTGGATCCGGAGCAACAAGTGTAAAATCACACTTTTGGACGGATTTTCAGAATTTTGGACAGTTTGTACAGCAATTAGGACAAGTACAAGAAGAGTGTGCTAATTAAATTTGAAGTTTGTTGGATTAGGGTAAACTGTACAATGATTGGCACCCCAAGCCGAAATCATAGTAAAATCTTTTTATCTTTTTTTGAAATGTTTAACCGAGCTTAACCTGCTATTATTATAAGCTAATAGAGATTTTTCAGCAAAATCAAACAGTTTTACGAGTCATAAATCTTTTATTATAAGATATATTCAGTGAACAACAATCGTAAGACAAATAGTACAGTCATTGGCACAGTAAAAAGTAAACGTTAAACAGACTATTTGTTTTATAATTAAACATATACGCACTTATTATATCTGTAGTACAGTCCGAAATTAAGTTAAAAAGCGATAAAGTGTACTTACTCGTAACGAAAATTTTAATAAAACACTGTTTACACTGTCTTACTGGATGTGCCAGCGTTGCTAACAGTCATATGTGGAACTCTGTGATGAAAACTTACAACGTTGCTTTGAACTATAAATAACAAGCAATATAAAATGATTTTCTATACAAGGAATTCTTAATATTTGCCGTTTAAATCAAAAGTGTCAATAACTACTGCAGTGCCAGCAATACTGTACAGTTTACCCTAATTCAGACGTGTTCGGATAATCGGAGGTGGTGTTTGACAAATGTACCACGCATTATCCCTTATCGAAGGAGGGATAGTTACATCTTCCCCCCGCGGACTGGGAGATTCCGAATCTGTTTTTTCGTCGACTCGTTAAATCGCCGTATATTTTTCTTTCTGGGCTGGAAGCATTCGAAACGCGTTGTCCAGTATATAACAAACTTCTTTGAAAGGTGTGCGCGTTGAGATCGCGCAGAAGAAGCGCAGGAATGTTTACGAGGTTCTCTGGCGTCGGTGTTCTCTTCTAGGAATGTACGAGGAGGCACTGTCCGTCGCCGGGTTTCTCGTCGAAGATCTTATTTGTAGAGCCAGCTATTATCCTCGAAAAACGCGGCTGAATAATGTCCGGGTTGACGACGTGCTGCTGGAATACGATGTTTGATGAATGAAGGCGAAGAAGAACCGGTGAACCAGTCTGACTTCCTCTGAATGGGACGAGCCGGTCGCTCGTCTTTTTAAAGGTTGTTCCCCGTGTCGTTAGGCTCCGATAATTCGTCGACTCGTTTTCTCCGTATTTGGACACCGAACGAATCGACTCCGTATTCACCGGACCTTTCTTACACGACGTTTTTCGTCGCGTCCCTGTCTTATAATAGTTTAAAATCATTTTTTACATGATCCTTAAACCACGTTTTAAATCGTTATTAGTATACTTTGGTACATTTCAGTGTCTTTTAGCATATTTTACTATATTCCAGTACATTCTAGTATGTTATAGTAAATTCTAGTAACTCTCTAAAACCGATCACACACACTTTAAATCAGGATAACTATTTTACGAATGGACCAAACGACTTGAATTTCTCTGTAAGGCTAGAAGAATTAGTTTAATAAATGACGTCTAAAAAATATGTTGAAAAAATGCATCTGGTCGGAATTGTGAGAAACAATAGTAACAATTGATTTTTACGACTATTTTAGCTGGGCCAATGACGAAAATTTTAAATGATGTGTTTGGTCAACTTGTATAAATTATACATGCTCCGAAAATTTCATTGAGATTGGTTAATTGGTTCACGAGTTATAAACGATCAAAAGTGGTAAAATTTGCAATTTTTTAAAGATTCTCGGCCTTTTTACCACTTTCGATCGTTTATAACTCGTAAACCAATTAACCAATTTCAATGAAATTTTCGGAGCGTATATAATTTATACAAGTTGACCAAATGCATCTTATAAATTTTCGTTATTGACCCAGCTAAAAAAGTCGTAAACATTAATTGTTACTATTGTTCTTCACAATTCTTCTTCTTTCCAAGTCCATTAATAAAAAAGTTATTCCGATTAAAAGTGTGTGTGATCAGTTTCGCTCCTAACTGTGTATATTATAGTAAATTTTAGTACGTTCCAGTATATCGAAATATATTCTAGTATATCTTACTATATTTCAGTGTTTTCTAGTACATTTTAGTATATTTTAAAATAATTTGGTATATTTTACTATATTGTTGTATAGTGCAGTATATTCTAGTACATTTTGGTATATTCGAGTGCATTCTAGCATATTCCAGACGAGTAAATTGTGATGTTCGCATCGCTGTCCAGTTTACTAATTAAATAAATAAAGCAACATACATCGGGATTCATAAAAAGCTATTTACCACAAGAAGCAGTAATACTAATTTAGCAACGTAAACGCTCACTACGTTAATTGCAGCCTGTTAATTTATAAAACCGTTGGTTGATACGACCCACATCCATATATGGATATTATGGTTTCTACTCTATTTCTGTTTATTCTGTTTATACCCCTATCAAGGACCTCTTTGTGGGACGACATACTCTATGATTCATTCAGTATAATTATATTCGTTAATAGCACGTTACAATAATCGCTTCATGAATATTGCTTTGTTCCCAGTATCAAGGTCCTTTCCATGCGAATATCCAGAAATAAACTTTGTCGCAGTTGTACGGGGAATAATGTTCATCGCGATATTAAAATGTGTGCGGGGTTCTACCTTCCAGTCTTTTCACAGTTTACTGTGTGTACAGGGTGATTCACTTAATTGTAGCATCCGTTACATACAAACAATTTTCGAACGAGAGTCATTCGACATCGAATCAGACATACAATGTGATAATGAAATTTTTATTAGCGAGGTATGAAGATGACCTGACATTTTGTATAATAATCTTCAGTGAACGTTGGTGGAACTGTCTGTGCATGTTTGGTTTAATTCAATGATAGCTTGTTTGTTTCTAATTATTTCTTTTACGAAACTTTCATCGACACATTAGTGACGCTTTTCTGGTTAAAATGACACGAAACACGATACAACTTGAACTACGGTTACTCGTTCAATCCACGATTTAGTGAAATCTCGGTTATCCGAACTAGCTGGTGAATCACGCGGGTGTTCGAATAATGAAAGTTCTACATATCATTTAACATATCATTATACAATATATATTATACAACATATCATTTAATTGCCAGAAACTAAGTAATTAACTTTGTATACACTGGGTCAAAACAGACCCAGCGCGCGACGTCGCGTCGGGTTGAAACAGTGAAAAGATTAGAAGATTTTAAGAGAATAAATATACAGGGTGTCCCAAAATTCGTGAAAATCCCGAAACGGGGTGGTTCCCGAGACCTTTTCAAGTGAATTTTCCTTTACAAAAATGTTATCCGCGGCTTTGTTTAGGAGTTATTAACGAAAAACACGGACCAATCAGAGCGTAATCTAGACGCGAGTTGCCACAGTCGGCCCAGCGCGCCAACTGTCTATTGGCCGACTGTGGCAACTCGCGTCTAGATCACGCTCTGATTGGTCCGTGTTTTTCGTTAATAACTCCTAAACAAAGCCGCGGATAACATTTTTGCAAAGGAAAATGTCACTTGAAATGGTCTCGGGAACCACCCTCTTTCGGGATTTTCACGAATTTTGAGACACCCTGTATTATTTTCGCTACATTGAAATTATTAGTGAAAAATATATTTAGAATATATATTTAATGAAATAGAATATATTTAAAAATTTATATTCAGCCCTCGTGTCTTGCAATACCAAAGGAAAACTTGTGTTTCGTCCCTGCAGATGCAGCAGAGAGGATAACAGAGACTATCGCTTTAGTTTACTGTTAGGGACCGAAAGTCGATGCACGGTTCGAGAATGTTTCGTTCGATTCGTTCGCCAGGATACGTCTGGTCGGAGAGTGCGTGCAGCTGGTGTTGGGTACTTCTGGTTTTGGGAGAACAACGCCACAACGGTACCGGCCGGCCGCTATGTCTATCTGAGGAGCAACGCGATTCCAAATGGCAGAACTCCTCGATATCTTCCCATCGGAGGAAGATCTTCCGGGTACCTTTCATACACGGGCGCGTTATTAAACAAAGCCAGCCGGTCCGTAAATCACAGCGTGTCATCTGGGAATACCTTGAGCATCGCGTGGGAGTAACGGTCGAGTCAATAAATGGTTATTAATTGCCGCGTAAATACCAGCGTCTGCGATTCCGACGGAATCCCGTAATTCGAGACTCGCGGTCTTCCCTGGCCTCGAATCAAAATTAACAAATAGACGATGCAAAAAAACTTATAACAAATGCATAAAAATTGTCTGCATCAAGCAACTGGTACCAAGCAGCCTTTTCGATCACTTCAAAAAAGTGTATTCAAAATTACATGACGTTTTTATTACCATGCTTATATTATCTTGCCGAGTTGTCATTGTCGTTGTCGTTGTTGTATGCGTCAAATCTTGTGATCGAATTTTAAACCACTTCCCGATAAGCTAGAGACTTGAAACTTTAAACATAGCTCAGAACTAAGTGACAATGCAATATTAAAACAACAAATTTAAAAAAAAACTATGCGTTTAGGAGATATAAACTATTAAAAATTTAACCATTACACCTCCCCGCGCGACGCTCGGTCAGTTATCGTCACTAAAACGGAGAAAATAATTTTTTTACACATTAGCGACAATAAATAAAAGCGTGGAGCGCCTACGAAGATTGCGTCAATATAGTTTAGCGCTCTACGCTTTTATTTATTGTCGCTAATGTGTAGAAATATTATTTTCTCCTTTTTAATGCAATTTAATATAAGCGTGGTTTTTAAAAAGTTTCTTTATATATTTTTTTATTCTGATCAACACAGTTTTCTTTTGGTATAAGGCGACGACTCGGCGGCGGCTTTCGCTGTATTTCGGATTAGGGCTGTTACTTTCCTTCGAAGGTCGGAGATTTCGAAGCTTCGATTTCAGATACTTCGAAGGTGATGAGTAGACTGCGGATCTTTATGCAAAATCGAAATTGTCTGCATGGATTATAAGAAATAGAAACTAAATTTAATGTTATTTCTTCCATTAATGATTTTGATAGAGGAGAAATCATATATTGACATCTTGAATTTGAAAAATTCTTCAACAATTTCGTATTTCATCTACTCAATTTTGCTAGAAATGCATGAAGATGCACAGTCTAGTGATAAGAATTGAAGTTTCGAAGCTTCGAAGTTACCTTCGTTCCTTCGAATCTTCGGGAAAGCCAACAGCCTTATTTCGGATGAGGGTACCCATTCGGCATTGTCTTTGAGTTGGAGTTTATGGGACAATTTCGAAAGAGAGGAAAAAGGGAGCATTTTCTAGTTGCCGAAAAAACGTCGTCCCGTATCGAAAGAAATCTGTATGACGTCAGAGATAGGCCCCGAAAAAACTCTTGTTCCTTCTATGCGTATCCGTGTGCCACAGGGCCGTTTGTTCCGCGACCTTGGGTCTGCGACATAATTTCGTTTTATTTCTCGGACCGTTCGAACATTGACTAATGAGACGTCGCGTCGTAACGAGTTCGCCCACCCGCGACCAATACATCGCCGTCGAACACGGCATTGTATTCCGCCGAGAAATTTCGAAAAGGCGGGTTCGAATTGCGCAAGTCATTTTTGTCCTCGTAGAGATCCTGGCCCGCCGTGACAGACCCGCCAGACGTTTCACGCCAATTCGCGGACTCGCCTATTCTATTTCCAAGAGCAGCACACCTGTTTCAGAGGTATTTTCGATGTGGTCGGCCTCACTTGGACTACGCTCGCTCGACGCAGCGAAACTCCTCGCTGTGCGGCGAGAATGATGGATCGATGATGAATCTAATTGCGATGCTGTTATCGCGAAGGGTTATTGTTGCGCAATCTGGAGGGGTGAGTCACTCGACCATTTAAATTTACTCGTGAACAGTGAGGGGCAAAAAGCAGTTCAAAAAATATTCGAACGACAAATACATGTTCAATCATGTTCCCGGTAAACACAAACTGCCGACAGATCGGCGGCAGAGGACCGCGCAACGTTCGCACCAATTCCATATCCGTCCGTTCGCCAATCTGCTGGCAGATCGCGTCGTACACACTGCTTGATGTACTTTATGTAACAAGTAGTTTATGAGTAAATTTTGGTACAGTTACGTGACTCATCCTGCACATAATCGTGATACTACAATTGATGATAGGGTAACTGCACCAGTGAATGAACATTTAAGGAATTGTTCAGGAAGATATTTTATTTTTAAAAAAATATGTGAATTAAAGGAATCTCATATATGCCAAATGGCTCCCCATACTTGATTTGTCAAAAATAAATGAACACAAATAAAATGAAATCATTATTATTTTTCTTTATTAAACGTTAAATAAAAAATATAAAAAATACCTGTCAATGAACACTACATTCTAGTACCAATATATTCTTACTATTGTATCAATAGGAATACAGCTACGAAAAAGGGTCATATATTCAATTGGCCCAAGAGTCATTATCGCCAGTATGCCGTGCGGCTTAAAATTTGTTGAAATATACGAAAGCGTTCATTTACTGGTGCCCGTTTATTCACTGGTGCAGTTACCCTACTAATAATTTAAAAAAAAACAATTCGCGGGACCGGTCAGTGGATGAACGGCGGCGATTTCGAGCGTCGAACCTAATCGTTCGCGAGGAAGCAGAGCGTACCCGAGGAGGAACGCGAGCGGAGTCATTGCCGGGGTAGCTTCTTAAATTGTTTCTGTCTCGTTTTGATTAATGACACGGTAGTCCCCGTTTGTTCGCGATACCACCTCTAATTGCGGGCTTTCTTTCGACGTGGAGGGGCCCAGTTTGCATAGGTGAAATGTTGTTTCAGACTCGCCGGAATAATGAGGTAGGTACTCGCGCGCAACGAGAGATCCATTTACGAACCAACCGGATGATCGATGCCATTGGCACGCCACGCATATTTATCTCGGGACCTGTCTCGAAAACATCGTTCCATCATTTTTAATTAAGAGAACTCGTCTCGGCGAACTCATTTGCTTATCGATCCCGCGATCGATCCGTAATTACGTGGGCAGAACTAGTTTTATATTCGACAACTACATCCTGATTTCAGCCGCTTTTTACGTACGCCTCTTATGGTAATGCGCAACGATTTTTCTGTAACCCACCCCTCCCCTACTCCTCCTCCTCCACTCCCCCTGTACTTGTTGGTTCAAACGGGGAGGGGAAGAATGTCGTTTAAATCAATCGGACATTTCACTTCTGCGTTAATTGACTCTTTCGTAAACCATATTTTCATTGCCCTCGCCGCGCCGCCGTGTGCCGTTTTAATGACCGATCCGACAACTTTTTCCAAAATACATACTTCGATAATTAATTGTCGACTGCAAAGTCTTGGATCTTACCTCCTGCTAAGTACCCGCTATGTTGTTCGAAACAATCAGTGAAAAACCTGTAAATTTGCGCTCGAGCGTTCGAACGCTTCTGTAACCAATATGCATATATTATAAATTGTTTATATGACGCTGAATAATTTTTTAATTTAGCAGACATATCCTCGAGACATGCATCTTCTGATAAATCTGCTAAATTGTTTGAAACAATCGGCGAGAAAGCCGTGTCCCGTTCGATCGGTATCGCCCGCGACTCCATTTTGAAATTTCGCAAGAATTAGCAGTACGAAAGGAAAATGGCGAACAGCTCCATCCGTTTCAACGGTACCAGCAAGCATAACAGAACGGTTGAGAAATGCTGCTCCACTGAATGTCCATTGTTCCTAGTAAAAAATGCTTGCGCGCACGCCCTCGTACATTTTACGGCGAACCGCGCGCTAGATTTTATATTTAGGAAGCCACCATGTAACCCTAGAACTACTGAATTAGGTTAGAACGAAAATACTGGCACCCACGCTCGCGACTCGCGCCGCGTCTCTACCAGTTATGCGTTTGTTTATACCTAAATTCTTACGGTTTTTCACCGGACGCTGCTCGGCGTGCGTTACGTAAATGGCCGACGTCACTCTCTCGCAATTTAAATCGTCGAAACGACTGGATACACGACACCGAATCAAATTCTTTTACATTCAGAAATTAAATCTGCTTGCCAGAACATCGCGTTATTGTTTATTGCGTTAACACTTTGATTGCCACGTCCCGTCACCGGGCATATGGGAGCCGTTTGGTGCAAATGGTGGAAGTCAAAAGCATTCAAAATCATCGAATAATGAGGAATTACGTAAAACTTTTATAAAATATCGGTCATGCTAGAATTATTTTATTAAATCAAGTATTGACTTGAAAAATGTAAATCGTTCGATCCATGTATAAAAAGGTTATTTCGATTTAAAGTGAATGTTATCGATTGTGTTTATTTTTAAGCTTTCTCATTATTCTTTATTTTATTTAAGTATAGATATACTATATGTATAAATAAATGATTGGATTCGAATTCAACATAAATACATAGTAAAGTCAAAATATTTTCTATATAAATAAAAATATTACTTCCATATATAAATAAAATTGGATTAAAATTCCATATAAATAAATATTGAACAGCATCAAGTACTCAATATACCCCGAATTCGAATTCTACATAAATAAATAGTAAACTTAAAATATTTTCTATATAAATAAAAAAATAATACTTCTACACATATAAGATAAAATTGGATTGAAATTCCATATAACTAAATGTCTTCCATATAAATAAATATCAAACTTAAAATATCTTCCACATAAACGAACATTAAACTGCATCAAGTACCCAATACACCCGGGGGTAACATCTCTCGTAAGAGTTTCGAGTGAGCCAACGAGATCGTCTCGGCGAAGCAGCCATATTCATTCGAATTAGCGCATATGGCGATAGGAGGAGGGTTCGTCGATTCTTGATCCCCGATCGCGAGTCTCTTTGGAAAGAGGGGACACGATCAGGTGGGATATGAAGGTGGGTATTGGCCAGGGGGTGGGAGAATTTCCACCGAGAGAGAGAGAGAGCTGCCAATAGCGATCGGCGGGCTTTACCCGCGATCACAATTGCCCATGCACCCAGAAACAGATTGCGACGGTGGAATAATAGCTGCTCCCCCCTCTTCCCTGTTCCATGTCCCCAAGCCCCTCGTACACAAGCACCGACACCAACTATCATGTGTACATTTACATTTGGACATACCAGCCAGGAAAAGTTTTACAACTGGCGTCTCTCGATCGTCCAATCAAAGTTCCAGAGAGGGCTTGTGCAAGTGACAGGTATACACTATACACTGTGTCCCTCATTTGCCGCGACGCTTTTTGCCACGGAGATCGTTACTATCGCTGCTCTGTTATGCCAAAAGATTGCATGCTGAGCCATTTCTTTGCTCGCCGGACACGTTGCGTACAGGTGCTCGGGACACGTGCACGCGACCCCTTTCTCCCGCTAAACCGATTCATTCGGCTTTAATTGAGTATAGCATGATCTGATATCTTACATCTTACGGCATCCCCGGCTCCGAAGGCAACAAAAAGTCGACGCGCCGTGCACAGTATTGTTCATGCACTAGGGATTCGAATTAATCAGGACATGACCGTTCGGATAGTGGAACAGCTGCTTAACGCTTGCACTTTGACGAATTTGTGAAACCGAAGATCGACGATCGAGAATTAAATAAATTGCTTAAGCACGTTAAGTGCCAAAATCTCGAGAAATCTGATTAATTTTTTACTTTTCTATGTCATAAATTTTGAAATTGTGGTAAAGCCAGATCGAAAATGTCTTGTCGAGCACGCTTCACTGTGAAGAGTTGATCTGATTGATCAGTCGTAAAACGAGATGCGGATTAACACAATTTTGACTCATGCTACTTTATGACTCACGCGTAAAACTGTTCTGTTTCTTAATATTCGTGACTCATGGAGATGATGTACGTGGTGTCCCGTAATGAAATCGTCAAACTTTCCTGGTCCTGACAATTTATTTCATCTATTTCGCTAACGACATAATTATTACAATCATTTGTCTGTAAATGAAACTTTTATTTAAGAATGAAGACAAATAATCTCATTTTCAAAGTCGCCCGGGATTCCTGAAGAGATTTGCGGTAACTTTTTCCTTTGCGAAAATGTTCTCCGTGGCTTGGTTACGGAGTTATCAACGAAAAACACGGACCAATCAGTGAGCGGCTACTGGCGAAGGGATTGCGGCCCACCAAGAGGTCCCACTGAGCGGAGCGTACGCATTGGCCGACCCGGAATCGGTCCCCTGCAGCCGCGCTCTGATTGGTCCGTGTTTTTCGTAAATAACTCTGTAACAAAGCCGCGGAGAACATTTTCGCAAAGGAAAAAATTACTGCAAATCACCTCAGCGATCAACTCGCTCAAGGAAGTACAATTCCGCGACAAACAATTCTATTCCAACATAGTAGTTGTTAATATTGCCATAGTGCGTTCCGTTCGACACTCCGTATATAAACTATGCTCTAAATATCTGTCTCTGTACGAAGCCCCCCTATCAAAACATACCTCAGTTAAATGGCATGTTCTTATTTACGACTCCCTATTTCACTACGATGAACTAGACCGCATTGCAAAGTGGCTTAACACGACCGCTTGTCACATCCATTGACACGATCACGTCGCCTTGACAATGTACATGTTCGTCGTTACAGTTGTGGCGATGTCTACAGTTAGATATGGCCGTAGTTTTACCGAGTTAATAGAGAGAACGCCCACACGGGCGAGACAGACGCGCGAGTTGCGTCACTGCCAAATTAAAAGCAACACGCCTCGAATAGTTCCCCGGAGAAAAAAGGCGCCAGCTAAAAAGCGCGTTTAACGGTGTTGGTATAGTCGGTGCCTGGTATTCCTTTCAGATTTCAACGGCGCGTGGGCGAACTGATCGGCCTAACTGTAAGGTGGTCCAACGTTTCTGCGCAGGGACTGCTCCTTTTAGTTTCGGTTTACGGGAAAATCGCGTCGCCCGACGCCATTTTTATCGACCCGTTTCACACAATTCCGGACCGACTCTGTCTGAAGATGTTAAACTGTCCCCTTCAAGTCATTCATATTATTATTCTGCATGTTTTTGCTTTCAATTTAGAAAGTTGTGTAAAAAAATTTTTAAAAAATTTTTTTGTACGCAGTTTGGTAGATACAATAATACAATTCAACTTTCTTCTGATATCGTTTGTTGTTCTTGAGATGTTTCACGAAAATATTGAAACTTTCCAAGGGTTGATTTCACCCCTTCCATGCGAGAATTAGCACGAAAAAGTGCATTAAAAATTGTTTTCACGCGGTTCGGTAGACACAACAATACCATGCAACTTCCGTTGAAACTTTTTCTTAATACTATTTGTTGTTCTTGAGATGTTTCACGAAAATATTGAAATTTTCCAAGGGTTGATTTCACCCCTTCCATGCGAGAATTAGCACGAAAAAGTGCATTAAAAATTGTTTTCACGCGGTTCGGTAGACACAACAATACCATGCAACTTCCGTTGAAACTTTTTCTTAATGCCATTTGGTGTTCTTGAGATGTTTCACGAAAATATTAAAATTTTCCAAGGGTTGATTTCACCCCTTCCATGCGAGAATTTGCACGAAAAAGTGCATTAAAAATTGTTTTCACGCGGTTCGGTAGACACAACAATACCATGCAACTTCCGTTGAAACTTTTTCTTAATACCATTTGTTGTTCTTGAGATATTTCACGAAAATGTTGAAACTTTCCAAGGGTTGATTTCACCCCTTCCATGCGAGAATTAGCACGAAAAAGTGCATTAAAAATTGTTTTCACGCGGTTCGGTAGACACAACAATACCATGCAACTTCCGTTGAAACTTTTTCTTAATACTATTTGTTGTTCTTGAGATATTTCACGAAAATATTGAAACTTTTTCAAGGGTTGATTTCACCTCTCCCATGCGAGAATTAGCACGAAAAAGTGCATTAAAAAATTGTTTTCACGCGGTTCGGTAGACACAACAATACCATGCAACTTCCGTTGAAACTTTTTCTTAATACTATTTGTTGTTCTTGAGATGTTTCACGAAAATATTGAAACTTTTTCAAGGGCTGATTTTGCCCCTTTAATGTGAGAAGAAAAAATAGGGTTGTATTAGGTGTAACTTGCTCTACTCGTGTGCAAGGTTCCGTAATTTTTTGAATTTATGGGTTCGATAGCTTCCCTCGTAAGTTTATGGGGTTTCAGAGGAAACGATAACTTAGGAGTGTGCCTGTAGTAACTATTAAGTACGTAACGATGCATGTATGCGCGGTTAGGTGAACGTTGCACTGGATTCTTAACTGTAGTTGTTAGTCATCGTGGAATTCGCGGGAAAAATTGCGAGCTTGTTATGCGCGGCACGCCCAGAGTATTTCTTTCCTGGTTTTTTATTTATCGTTCACCGTGCTGATCGATTGTTATTGGTGCTAGATAAACGCATTCAATCGAGACGAAGTCGACCGATATCGTTTTATTCCGTTTTCGATCTTTGGCAATTACAAGCGAGAAACGACCGACACTAAAAAATTTTCTTTATGCATTTACGGTTTATAAACAATTTTCAAAAAATATTAAAACTGTTCAATATTCCATAGAAATTAGGATCATGTAGTTAAAATATTTTCTTTTATCTTCAAGTGCATTAGGGTTGCAACAGCCTAGTGCAAACTTAAATAAATAATGGTTCAATTTAAATAAAATATAATTGAAAATAATCGATTTGATTCAAACGTCAAATGAAAATAAGTTTTTATCTTATTAACATAATGTTATAATTAGACAGCGGATTTTTATGCATTTATGGCAGAAATGGGTAGGTATCATTTGGAACAGTAAACACATTAGAATAATTTAAAAATACTGTTCAATTATTTTCAACCTATGAAACGCATTAGGAAAGGAAATCAATTTCTATTTCACTTCAGTTTGTTGTAGTTCACGTTGAAAATGGTGATTTTGCATGAAGATCCGCTGTCTAGTTATAATATTAACTTTAGATTTATTAGTAAATACAGTTATATTGACATAGAAAATATTTTATTAACATTATTATAATAACATCGTTATAATTGTACCAAACGACCTGATTTTTTCTAATCAATTAGAAGCATTGGTTTATGGAAATGAAATGCAAACAAGATTTTCCAAAAATTATAATTTGCAAGGGTACATGCAAAAATAAAAAAGGGATTTTTTAAAACTTTTTTATTTGGGCCCTTAATGAAAATTTAACATATACGTTTCATAGATCTATAGTAGTTACACATATGCTGAAAATTTAATCGAAATCGATTAACATACACAAGAGATACAAACGGTTAAAAATGGTGAAAATCGTAGTTTTACACGAGTTTCGATCAGTTTTTGCTTAAAATCCACAGAATCGTACATCTTTCGATTCATGTCGTTTTTTTCTGCGTCAACCGATTTCGATTATAAAAAATCGTTCAATTATAAAAAAGTCATTCTGTTTTAAAGGGCGTTTGAATACTTCCGTGGCTCACTGTATACATATTTTAAATAATTCATCAGACTGACAAAACAGAGAATCACGAAAATCAAGTTATTTCACCCAGAACCTGTACTTTCTCTATTTGTTCGTGGAGACGCGTCCTGTTCGAGTTTATATAAGAATTTTCGATGCATCCTGTGTGCATCGGTAGAACTACGTTCACGAAGAAACGAAATAATCCGACATAACTCGCCGTCTCGCGAGTTAATGAGCCTTGAATGGCCGATTGCTTGTACAGAGAAGTGGTATTTCCCACAACTATAGACCGGATGACGGGACGCGCAATCTCCGTTCTTCGGCAACACGTCCGTCTACGAATTGTGTGCAATTTATTACGCGGTCTGTTCTACGAGCTGCTCGGGAGCCAAACTGATCAACTCCAATTTCTATGAAATCACTTTTATTAGCCGAGCACACGCTAAGTGTTCATCCTCTCGCAAACAAATGACGTGCATCCATAAATTTATTTATTGCTCGGAGATGGCATGACTATACTTAGGCTTCCCGAGTGACAGGACTAGTATGTTTAACACTAAACATATCGCGACCAGCAAAAGTGAGTAATGTGTGTGGTATTCTAAAAATAACTAGATTAAATTTATGTATATTTTTTGCGATTTTTACTATGATATATTCTGGAGTCAAAATATATATATTTAATCAATTCCCATGAAAACAGCTTTCCAGTCTCAATAGTTGTCAAATGAAAAATCTAAAATCGTCGTAGTTGTTTATAAGTTATTAACTAAGTTATAAACTATTGTTTATAAGTGCCTGCTGCTTAATGTAAAAATTATTGTGGCATGCAGAATGATGGAACGAATCAGTAAATCTATAATCTAATGCTATTAGTAATTATTATTGTAACTAAATCGTGTTTGGTGTCGTTTTAATTAGAAAAATGAGACGAGAGAATACGATAGTAGACGTTAAAAAAGAGATAAAATAACTTGGAATATTTTGCTCCGTTTGCCTCAGTATGAGTCTCACCGATATTCGAACCTCTCGGTCGTCGAGCATGTTTACCAATGGCTTCAAGGGGAATCCCCTAGAATAAATTCTGACAGTTACAGCAGAGATCTCTGCGACAGTTACGGAGATGTTACTGTACACAGTCGGATCGTGTCGATTGCGACAGGCAGAATGCAATCTGCTCTCGATCCACGATTTCCCCGATCCATTGCCTCTCGTACTTAATCGACGCGACGGTGAAACGTTAAGGGGGAACTATACCCTACTGAAGTAACTAGAAAGGAACTAGAATCTTACTAGATTTTGGGTGGAAACATGGGTTTGCGGGAATCGATTTTTTGTCCTTATTTGAGCATATTTTGGGCTGGGTGAGGACTCATTCTGTAGAGGAAGGTTAAATACAGGGTGCCCATCTCATGATTTAACAAGATTATGTTTATATCTAATAATATGAGTGCCCAAAGTAGAGAAAAAGTCTAGAAAAATAACCGAAGATTTCAATGTATTTTCCTGTCTCAAAGAGACTTTTTTGACTGATATGATGAGATGAGCACCCTGTGATGAACCTTCCTCTATCAAATGAACCTTTGTGCAGCTCAAAACATGCTCGTATAAGGACAAAAAATCGATTCCCGTGATTTCATTCACATTAGCATAGATTTCCCCATGAAGACAGAGGTCCTCTCTGATGCAGAGCTAGTCTAGAGCCAATTTTAGATCAGTTCATTTAGACCAGATGGCGCCTAATTAGGAGGACTGTCGATCAGTGCTGCGATATTGTGCAACATTTCACTGCTGCACTGCTTCCAACGTGGAATTATAGCAAAACTGACACAGACGAGGTAGATATTCTAATCGGTGGCACTAATAAGAGAGCGACCTGCCCTGTATAACGGCATTCGCGACGAGCTGAATAGAATATGGAAATAGTAAGCAACTCCATCTCGTGTTCGTAAGGCAGTTGCGTGTTTATCAATTGTTTATCAATGTTACCAAAATTTTTTTTTGCACAGACGTTGATAACATTGATAAATAGTTCCTTTCCAGTTACAATCAGAGGGTATAGTTCCCTCTTAAGTCGATCTTGCAGGCGTAAAGGCAACAATGATTAGGCGGTGTTTTTTCCTGCTGCGAGGAGCGTAATCGCTTGTTAAAACGGCAGCTTGTCGGCGGTCTTGTCCGGTTTCAGGCTGTCGCTGAAGTCGGCGCAACGTTGCTCCGCGAGCGTCGCAGATAAAACCTGGTGCCAGCGGTGGAAAGTAGCTGTTGACATATCGCTGCCAGGTATTGGGACACGTCGAGCGAGTAGGCGGGGTGGCTTAACCTATGCGGGATATAATGTACGCCTCCGTCTGGTATCGGACACACTCGCATAAACTCGCAGCACATTATCGTGCAAGCGCCTCGACGTTTCTCCCTATTGACAGTAGCTGCAGTGACGGGCTCTGTGAATTAAATGTCAGATTCGGAATCCGCTGTTACACCTTCGGATTGCCTCGACGCGACGGCCCGAATCAATTACTAATTAACCCATTTACCGTTACTCGATGACCGAGATTAGCGTGCGAATGTTTTCTAGCACACTTCACGCGAACGTGTCAACCATCACTTTCATTCATCCAACTGGTCGGTTACTTTTGGGTTAATTTTTTTTTATAAATAGACTGCGGATCTTTATGCAAAATAGAAAATGTTCGCGTTGATTGCAGGACACAGGAGCGAAATAAAAATTGTATTCTTCTCTTAATTATCCTATTGTAAGCTGAAACTAATACATTGATGTACTTAAATATTTTTAACATGCCCACTGCTTTAAAATGTACGTGCCGATTTTTGTCATAAATGCATAAAATCCGCAGTCTATTTATAAATAAAGAAATAATAATAGTGTTTTGAATAGGGTGCATAAATTAAACAGTATTTGTTTTTGACGATGTCGGCCGGAATGTAAAATATTTTTATCTCAAGTGTCTGCATTTACATTTTAACAATCTGAAACATAAAATATTTAAAGTTAAATAATAGTTTTAATAATTTCATTCCGGAATGCATTCGTATTTGTATTTGTATAATAGATGCAAGTTTTATTGTTTCTACAAACGTAAACGGGTCGTTTGTTGGCTACAGGATTCGGCATTTTGGAATTTGATCGGATCACAATAGTTTCGTGAAGTAACAGTAACAATGGTCTTATGACGTCAATCAGATGTAACATTCTATTTTCGTCAGAGGAATCTCGATTATCCGGATGTCAATTAGCCGCGGTTTTAGCTAGTGGTGGGATCAGTTTAATAACATTATTAGCAGTGAATTCCTGAATGTCAAGTTGTGGTATTAAACCGTTATTGAAACAGCCTAGCGGTATTAGGAAAATCAATCTGATGTTACCCGATGCAGCATATAAGTGTGGATTTACAGTGGAGCTGCGAGCATCGGTGATAGCGGCGCGGTGAAAAGAAACCAACATCCGTGACAACATTTCGACACATACTGATGAAAAAGTACATATGTATTTCCATTGTTTTTCTTTCTTTTCACCGCACAGCTCGCCTCGCTGCTCCACTATAAATCCCCCCCTGGATAGCAACAATTTTATTTTTATTCAACTACTGAAACTGTATATCACTTGTTTGATTATTGAAATGTCTACATTTATATTAGTCAAAATTACTTTCCTCCACGCTTCGTACAAAAGTAAGAATAAAGTAAATTCTAAAATATTCCGTGGATAAATATATTTTAGAATTCTTGAGTGTCCGTGACCGTATCCGATCAATTTCTAAAACATCATAACGAACACAAAACGTCCGGATCAATATTTAAATATTTTCTGCGACGTGATTGTTTATTATAACTTGTGAATTTACGCTCTGTGTATTACAAAGAGCCTGTAATGAAGTTACGCAAAACAATCCGGACGGAGATGGGAACTGCTCCAAATAAAAAAAGATCAAAGTAAACATCCAATATGTCGATAGCGGGAGAAACATAATCCAGCTGAAGAGTAGTGAGCCTTAAACAGTGGTGAGAAAAAGAGGAAACGCACAGGCGCGCAACGAAAGGAGTCGATTCGAACCGAAAACTAAAGTAAGGAAAAGAAACAGAGAATGAGAAAGCGAGAGTGAGAGAGAGAGAGAGAGAGAGAAAGAGGGAGAGACGAGCAGAAAGAGAAGTTTCAGATGTCTGCTATTACAGAGCACCTCTGTGGTCACGGCGCACAGCCCGATATGGAGCAATCTCAGATTTCCATCCGCCCAAATCAAGAATATACGCCCTCGCCTCCGCTCGCTCTTCTTCCTCTTCAGCGCGGGGACCTCCGCTCATCTTCTCCGCCACCGTGGTTGTCGCTGTCGTCGTCTTCGGAGGTGGAGGCTCAGCTCGGGGTTGGTGCTCGCTGGTCCGCGCTGGTAACAGTGCCAAAACTGCCTCAAAACGGTCTGCTCCGTTCAGTCCTCCCTCTCCCTCCCTCCATCACTCTTCTCTCTCTCTTTCTCTCTTTCTCCTCACCTTGTTCCTGCGAGTTCCTCGTCTTCCTCTCTTCGTCTCCTAACCCGTCCTAGACACGTGCCCTCCTCAGCTTCCTGACTGCGACCTGACCACCTCCCTCAGTCCATCCGACGTGCCCGACACCGTTCCACCTCGCAAACTATCGCAAAGCGTAGCAAAGTCACCCGTAAACCCTCGGACAGTGTCAACAAGTACCGGACGAATCGCGTCATCGGGGTTCATCGTCCTCCTTTCGATCGACGCGAGTGAACAGTTCCCTCTAAGGACGCCTCTAGGGAACCTAGACCACCAGCCGCGAATGATAAACCATAGTCGATCAGGATTTATCCAGGGGCACCGGACATCACCGAGCGTTCATGTTGCCGGAAAGCAAGTTTCCCGTCACAGGTAATTCGAGACCCACAGCGGCGGCGACAATTGCGGCTCGTCTAGTGACTTTGTTTGGACTTGGACCGTTTGCGTGACTTCGCAACAGGGCCAGTGGATCATGGCTGGACTCTCAGCTTTCAAAATTTTCGTGCAGACTCGTCAGCAGGATACCCTGCCAAGTCAGAAGCTGCAGGTTTTTCCATAGATCAGATCAAAGAAAGTGAGCATATTCTTGTACCTTCAGTTTTTGGACTCTCAGCTTTGAGGCCTCTAGAGTCCAACTGCTACCAAAGGTACGGTGCTAATTTCGATCCGGAGATCAAGTTTCTGTGGGAATTGGATCTTTGCTAGAAGATCATCTTGATGCTTTCTGTAGCTGTCTTCTGACTTGCAACTTTGAAAATTCAAGTCACAATCAATGCTACCAGTGTTGGCGCTCTAGGAACAGCTTCACCGAAGTTGGGACAGAGAATTGTTGCTAGGTCTCGAGACATTCCTATGCACTCAGTCTCCAAAATATCGACATGAAGCCTACCAGTCTTAGCACACAAAATGAAGCTTGATAGACAATCTCCCTGATACTTCTGAGCATTCAGCTTTTGGACTTCAATGTAGGGTCCTGCTACAAAAGAGCTAGGCTGCTGACTTAGCATCCTAGAGTCACTGCTATCAGTATCAGCATTCTAGATGGAGAAGACCTTTCCAAAGTTAGGAGAGTAGATCAACATTTTAGCACCTTAAATTGAGGAATTTGTTCAGTCAGATGATCGTGCTAGTTTCCAGCACTTTCTAGCGATTCTCTTGAAGGCACCACCTTGACAAATCCATAAACACTCGGTCTTCAGACTGCCAGCTTCAAAATTCAACTGTTGAGTCACCACTGCTAGAACTAGGGTACCAAGCCAGCATAAATGAAGCTTCTCCCGAGCCAGAAAGGGTTTTGATAGCTGTCGTAAGAATTCCTACAGAATCTCTGCCTTGTCCCGACATATTCTTGAGTGCTCGGCCTAACCCAGACTCCCAGAAATTTCAATTTTTGAGTCACTGCTAATTCGGTATTGTGGATAAAGGTATCCTGACTCGTGTTAACATTCGAAGTACAGCAGACTTGGTTCTCCAAAGCTAGGGAAGTGGGTTTTCACTAAGAAGATTTCCTAGGGAACCTCTGCCCTGCATCGCCTTGACATATTCCTGAGCGTTGCAGCCGACTTACCGTTTTTAACCTACTTGCGCCCCTGCCAATTGAGACCGTACACACTCCCGCCCGCGCCCCGCGCTCCAAATCGTCCACTTGTTGCCTGCAATTGTGTACACTGGCCCGCCCCAACACCTAAAGCTTTATTCTCGAGCGGCACACCGCTTTGTTATATAAAAGTAAACATCCCTGGGTTTGGGGATCAAGTATCCAGGGTCCTTAAATCATTGAGAATTTGAGAATTTGAGCTACTTGTTTTTATCCATTCTTGTAAGCATATTTTTGAGGGTGCTTCCTATGTACACATCTTTCTAATTTGTCTGTTACTCTTAATGGAACTCATACTAATGATATTCATACTAGAGTTACGGGACCCGTGAACATGATGGGGTTCGTGTTTTTTAATTTATGATTTATGAATTATCGAGATAGCAGGATATATTTACAGGGAACTTATTTGATAACATTTATTTGAACATATATGCAATTTTCATTGTTACTAGAAAATTTATTAACGTTTTATTCACCGAAAACTTGATTATATTCTTCTAAATGATAAGCTACAACTTGTTGATTTACTAATAAAATTGCTGTTGCTATCGAAAAATTGATTGACACCAGAACTTTCAGGTCAGCCGAAATAGTAAATTTGAGATTTTTATTTCAGAATTGCGAAATTATAAAAATACATTTATGGAAACATATTGTGTAAATTTATTGATTGGGAGCATGATACAATGCAGCATCGATTTGAACGATTCATTTTGCTATAGTGTAGATGACAATCCCACAGTTTCAACTGAACAGAAGAACCAAACAATTTTAATTTCTGCATAAGTCACATTATCGACATTATACAGCCAGTTTCACAATTGATGGCACACACTTCGAATCAGAATAATTTTTTCAGAAACCGACGACTTCAGTTTTCTGCCAAGAAAAATGGAGTTTCGTCCGAATGAGGAAAAAAGTAATAAAAATAGCGTGTACAAATTTTTTATTCGAGTCCGCAATGAAAATTTAGAAAATGTATTTTGAAATTTACTCGTAGGTTCACATATGTTATGTGCATGCTGAAAATTTCATTGAGATTGTTCGACTAATGTCCGAGTTATAAACGGTTAAAGATTGTGAGAATAGCCGAACAATAAAATAGAATAAATAGTAGAAAATATAAATGTATAAAAATAACAGAAGTGTGTGCCATCAATTATGAGACTGACTGTACATCGGACAACAAACTCTCCCAAACAAGAATAAAAGACAACGGGGTGTTCAGATG
The DNA here is from genome assembly GCA_028455765.1 of Lasioglossum oenotherae. Classification (NCBI taxonomy): domain Eukaryota; kingdom Metazoa; phylum Arthropoda; class Insecta; order Hymenoptera; family Halictidae; genus Lasioglossum; species Lasioglossum oenotherae. The sequence continues at coordinate 7,739,139 of CM052295.1, forward strand.
TATAGGGTGGACAAATCGACAAAAGAGAGAAAGAGAAGCTGGATAGCCTTTGTTGTTTGGAGTGGTAGATTCGAGGGATCGAACAGCTGTTCGTGGTGGGGATACGCGAGCGTATAACGAGAGTGTCTCGAACTGGCGGGGTCGTAAAGATACACCGCGCCGCGGGCCCGTCATCCATAATCCCAAATATGGAGTGAGAAATTTGAGAGAACCGAAAATAGTGGCGCTACGCCAACTGCTAAAAATAGCCAAAAAATAAATTGTAGTTACGCGGCCGCCTGCATCATTCTATAACTGGTCTTCAATGAATCGGGCCACCTCCCGCACACGCCGTTATTAATACCGTCACACGGACACTCCCCGGCAAGCTATATTGCTCCCGTTTTTGGCGTCCGGCTGTCGCGAAAGGCTAGCCGAGTTTTCCCACCGCGTTTTCCCCCTCTCCCCACCGATTCTAACTCAGCGGATTTTTCTCTCGCGAAAATTGCACGAAACTCGAAACTACCTCATACCGATTTCCTTCAATGAGAATATACTATATATTCTATAACTAGACTGCGGATTTTACTCATGGACAAATAATGATTTTTCTCCCTCTCCTTTATCATTCTTTTATAAATGCGCATACGTGTGCAGTGGGTACAATTTAAATATAATTCTTATTTTATATTTTTAGGTACAGGTACCATATAATATAATAATGTATACATATTATATAATATACATATATGTTTCATATATAATAAATTAATAATATTTATCATTTATATTAAAATTATATTATTATTTATATGAAATTTAATTAGTTCGCTGTAAATTAACTGCTATTATTAACCTTACAATGATAGCGTATGAAATGTGACACAAATAGCAATTGTTGAAAATATTTTTTTATTTGTAATAAATAGTAGGAGAGCGTAGCCTAATTTGGACCAGTGCCTAGATTCGTCCACCTTCTATGTACCTCGAGAATGTAACAAACTTACATTGTTGTTAATAAATAGTATTAGTTGAGGAGAAACATATTTATAGCGTGATACTAATTGATTGTGACTTGTAGAGTAAGTCCAACCTAGGCGCTGATCCAAATTCAGCTGTATGTTTTGCACATTATTTCACGTGACGCGAATATCTTATTTTAAACTTATCTCACTCGACATTGCATTGGTAAACAAGACATTTATGAAGTTAATTATTTATCATCTCCGGCTAGATGATTTTTCAGCATTGAAAATTAATGGCGGGATATTTTGGTAATGTTTTTCGATCGAATAAAATCATTAAAAAATGAAATATTTCCCTCCGTGCTGGCAGGGAAAATACGCGGCGCTAGTCTTACATGATTGTACATGACAGGCTCGGGCATTATTCGTTCGAAGTAGGTGTCTACACGACAGACGTGTTCAATTACATCGAGCCTTAAGCACTTTGTAATCTTAAAACTGAAGTTCTTATCAGATATGGTTATTTCAATTATTTAAAAATAATGTTTGGCAGGATTTCATTCTTTCTTGATTTATAATACATATATAGTTAGGAGCAAAACTGATCACACACACTTTAAATCAGAATAACTTTTTTAGTAATGGACCAAACGACTTCAATTTCTCTGTGAGGCTAGAAGCATTAGTTTAATAAGTGACATCTAAAAAATATGTCGAAAAAATGCATTTGGTCGGAATTGTGAAAAACAATAGTAAAAATGGATTTTTGTAATATTTTTAGATGGGCCAATACCGAAAATTTAAAAGATGTGTTTGGTCAACTCGTATAAATTATATACGCTTCGAAAATTTCATTGAAATTGGTTAATTGGTTCACGAGTTATAAACGATCAAAAGTGGTAAAACTTGCAATTTTGCAAGATTCTCCGCTTTTTTACCAGTTTTGATCGTTTATAACACGTAAACCAATTAACCAATTTCAATGAAATTTTCGCAGCGTATATAATTTATACAAGTTGACCAATTGGCAATGCTTAGGACCGTTCAAACTCAAATTAATAATTTTAAAAAATTTACTTTCGATGATATCTCGTGTAGACGCATTAGTCTTTTCGATATCTACAATGAAACAGCTATTCAGTTAGTTTAATTGCCACAAATTGAGTACTTAACACTAAACCTACCAAGACCGGTCAAAATGACCGGTTCCACGTTTTTTTATTTTACAATTAGAAAAATAATAAAACTGATTACGTAAGAGACGATTGTATAGACATCTTTAGTAGCGCACGCATTACAATAGGAGCCGCGCAAAGTCTGAATAAAATCATTCTTGTCATTTTTATAAGGGAACATTTTTTTAAGGCTGGATAAGTTTAGTGTTAAACGACAATTTGAATGTTCCCGGTCAAAATAGACTCCGGCACAGTATACGTAGGGTTAATTTTTAACCAACTTCGAAAAAGGAGGAGGTTACTCAATTCGATCTGTATGTGCCTTTTTTCGCTTTTTTCTACGAATGTTCACCGATTACGTCGAGATGGATAGACCAATCGGAACGAAACCTTTTGCATCTTGTAGAGTATGTTCCCGGGATGGTCCCGCGCAATAAAAATTTTATATTTCTTTATTAATTACGATTTTATTTGCGAAAATGTAGGGTGGTGATACCGTCGTGAACTCCGCTGAATGTTAGACATTAGGAACAGCAACGACGCGACGTCGTTACCGTTATCGATCGCGGCTTTCAGATATTTATAAATTACGATTTGGAATGTGACGGCTGACAGAGATAGAAAAAAGTGTGAAATAAAAAAAAACTTTAAAAAAAAAATTAAACCGACTTCAAAAAAATGCACTAAAAAGTATAAAATAATTTCCATTTAATATATGTGAATACACGCGAACTTAAATACGATACAATCTTTTCGGAGGCGGCGCAAAATTGAAAATTTTCGACACTGGAAATTACGAAAATCCTTAAATTGTTCTAAATGCTAATATATTTATATTTAAATAATATATTTGTGCGCCGCCTCCGAAAAGATTGTGTTGTATTTAAGTTCGTGTGTATTCACATATATTAAATGGAAATTATTTTATAATTTTTAGTGCGTTTTTTTTGAAGTCGGTTTAATTTTTTTTTTAAGTTTTTTGGAGTTTTGAGAATATACTATGTGTTATTGCGGATTATCTAATACTTTAAAATCAATATTGTACAATACAATTTTCTACATGAGGATATTGTTTGTCATTATATCTTATAATTATACTGGGCGCTTCTTTCTTTTGTACAGTAGTGTATAATAATTACTGGGAATTCGTATGAACATCAGTCTACTCGCGAGTGTGAAATCCGATCGACTAAGGCCAAGTATGGGCCAGGAATTGCGGGTGTTGGGTGTGCTCTGCGTTTCTATTTTCGAACGGGAATATTTTTATCCGACAGTGCTGTAAAGTCAGTATGTACAATACGCTTCATCTCCATCGCGCCTCTTCCCTAGTCTCTTTTTCTATTTCTCGTTCCCGTCCGTAAGTCCGTCTGGGACGAAACGCGGCAAAAATGGAGAAGTGTGTACCGAGCATAAAACAAAAGTGACTGTTACACGTTGCTTGATAAAAATTACAACACTGAATTCATTTATATCTCTCTCACAAATCTGACAACGATATTTACTCGAGTGAAGAAATTCATTTAATTATTCATAAGGGAGACAATCTTTGTAATAATTGTTAAATAAAAGACGTGTGAAACCTGACTGCGCGGAGTTGGGCAAGAAGTGGATAAATGATTAACGATTATTTTTATTATTACACCAGGATCGTACCAGGCAGAACAGTTCCGTCAACAATTTATCATTATTATCCTTTGTTAAATTTATCCTCCTTTGACGTACACGTACAGGATGTTAGGGGTTCGCGTGGTGTTGACGGCCTTTGAACATGCAGTTTCCCTCTTGAACTATTCGTGGAGCCCTTACTACTCCACTGTTACAAATTACGCGTCTGATAAGTTTCGCAGAGGTGAAGGTTACTTTTAACTGAAACTTCTCGTAATTACCAGCCATTATATTTGAGCGCATATCATTTTATTTTGATCTCTAAAAATTACAACATTAAACTTATTTTAGACTTCTCGCCAGTATTACAATATTTTAGTGAAAACATTTGTTCAATAATTTCCGGTGGAAGCATCTTTGCAATTTCAGTAATTGTAACATAAAAAATATTTACACGTACGTTTACTCTTAAACTAAACTTTTTAAGAGACAGTAGTTTCAATATTGAACAAATTGAAGGAACATTTTCGTTCAAAGTAACACGTTTTGTTTTATACACGTTAAATGTTATATTTATAAATTACATATCCTCCGCCTCACCGAGTTGCCCCCTCTACTTGGCTGCGGAACTCCTCCCCACGGGGGAGGAGTGGGGCATCATGCCCATCGAATAACGTTTTATTAAATTAAGTTTGGCAGTGACCTCCTGTAAGTCGAGTGTGAAACCAATTAACGCATACACGCAAACAAATGGTCACTGACTCCTCAACACAGTGGGACTGTCGATATGTCTATTCTGCATTACACATTTACGAGTGTTCTCGCAGTGAAGCTCTTGGTCCTCGGACTCCCGCGTTTATTATTACGCGTGAAGAACGCGGACTATTTATACGTCGAGCATCGATGTTTCGACGGGCTTAAAAGAGCATTACCACAAATCCTACACGGCAGGTGTGCTAAGGTGAAGTCGAGAGCTTTTCCGGTGCAATGCGTCTCCTCACAAATGCCAGCTACGATCCTCTAATTCGGGCGTTTTTAAACTTGTGTATAGTCCGGGGCCCATCTCTTGAACAACATTTCTTTGGCGGACCCCATCCTAACCCTAGGCATTTTACGTCGTTCTTGAGACTTATGGGCACTACGTTATAATATATAATAAATATTGGTAAAAATGTGACCACGTAGGATTTTTATTAAATCAGTTATTTGGATAAAAGCGAAAAGTTGCAGGATGGAAAGCTAATGTCAAAATTGTTCCGCGGACCCACGAACTGGGTCCAGTTTAACAACCTCTGCTCTAATTTATTATACTAGGATCTCTGATTATTATACTCTCTTATACTAATTATTATACTGATTACTTATACTGATATGAGACTTATACTGATTATTATGTTATTATCTCTGATAATTATACTAGGATCGTGATAATTGCATAATTTTGAGAAATCTGTGGTACATGGCTAAACACTTTTTAATGGAACCTTCAATAGCAACAGCAATTTTCATTGTGGACTAACAAGTCACCTTCAATAACGTAATTTTATAGTTTTATTTAAGATTGCAATGTAAAAGAAAATTTCTATGCTTTCTACAGCACAATTATTACAAATCCTATTAATGGAGTAGACTCCTTTTTCCAGGATTGCAAGGGGTGCGGGATTCGCGTTCTAATTTCTCAATAATACAAAAATGTGACTTTTCAGTAGTAAAAAACGCGAAGTAAAAGATCGATGCAGGCCGCCATCGTCCTCAAAAGTTCTATTTCTTCGTTCACGAGGCGTAATTTGCATTATTCGAAAGCAATTAATTAGTTAATAATACTTAACTGCGCATGCCGAATAATACAAATTGCGATTAGGACGATAATGCTCTAGATCGACCTTTTACTTTTGTTTTTGATTACTGAAAACCCTCATTTTTGTATTATAATTATCGAGAAATGAGAACGCGAATCCCGCACCCTTGCAATCCTGAAAACTGGTCTATTAACGAGCCTTAATAGGCTTCCGGTAGGTAAACAAAAGTGTTAATAAACTAACGTGAAAAAGTTTCAAGATTTAAGATGACCAATAAAATGATTGTTTGTTGATTCAGATGGAAACACTTCGAATAAAAGTGGAACAGTTTTGTGGTGCATCCACATTATACAGGGTGTCCACAAAATTCGTGAAAATCCCGAAAGGGGGTGGTTCCCGAGACCATTTCAAGCAACATTTTCCTTTGCAAAAATGTTATCCGCGGCTTTGTTTAAGAGTTATTAACGAAAAGCACGAACCAATCAGAGCGCGACCTAGACGCGAGTTGGCAAAGTCGGCCCTGCGCGCCAACTGTCTATTGGCCGATTGTGCCAACTCGCGTCTAGGTCCCTGGAATGGGAGAATTCGTCGATTTGTCGATTCTGGCGACACTACTCCTACAGGGTGTCCCAAAATTCCTTCAACAGCCGGAAATGGGAGGTTCCTGACATCATCTGAAGCAACATTTTCCTTTGCAAAAATGTTATCCGCGGCATTGTTTAGGAGTTATTAACAAAAAACACGGACCAATCACAGCGCGACCGAGACGCGAGTTGGCACAGTCGGCCAATAGACAGTTGGCGCGCCATGACTACTGTGCCAACTCGCGTCTAGGTCGCGCTCTGATTGGTTCGTGTTTTTCGTTAATAACTCCTAAACAAAGCCGCGGATAACAATTTTGCAAAGGAAAATGTGGCTTGAAATGGTCTCAGGAACCACCCCTTTTCGGGATTTTCACGAATTTGGGGACACCCTGTATTGATGTAAGATACTTTTTCGTGGGGTGATGCGTTGAAGACGTACATTTTCATTGCACTCCTCAACGAAATCTGCAATTTCATAAGACCTAGTGCTGAGACACTTATCCCTGACATCAACCTCGAAATTCAATCATTTAGCTCCGTCTGATCCAGTCACTTCTTAATCTCACCTCTAATCCAACCGGACATGCATGATTTTTCTAGGGGGCACTATGCAGACCGAGGAAGTCGTGTCTCGTGCACAATCATCTGGTATAGACGGTAGCCCGACAGACAGCAGCACGTTGCAGCATCATCTGCATCACTCGACACATATAAAGTGTCCGTTGCCACCTCTGCTCCATATGGCGGTCAAGCAGGAGCCTCAGGAGGAGGAGGACCGAAGTCGTGACACGAATGCGTTGAGGTGAGCCTACGATTATGCTAATTGACGCTCTTCCTATCTGCTCGGGCCATCTCTGCTCCTAAAGCCGCGTGTTCGCTTCTCAAATCTGTCAGATGAATACACAGAGATTATTCACCTATTCTTGCACAACATGTTCGCCACTTGTAATTTGTTAACGCTCCATCTACCGGAAGCTGAAATAGGCTTTTTATAGACGTCAAAACGATGAGGTTTAGAATTAACGAGTTTCTTTTAAATAATGATGTGAAAAATATTAACAACACACTGTATTAATAAATTGTCAACCAGAAATATTCAAGAGTTAAATGATTATATGGTAAAATTAATTTTACTTGTATTGTTTATTATACTAGTGTGCTACATTGATAAATTTTTTTGAAAAATATTTATTAACACACTGTATTAATAAATTGTCGTGAAGAAATATTCAAGATTTAAAGATTATATGGAAAAATTAATTTTACTTGTAATGTGTATTATATTAGTGTGCTGCATTAATAAATCGTCAAGAAATATTCAATAATTACGAGATTATATGGAAAAATTAATTTTTATTTATTAACGAAAATCTTGTAATAATATATATCTTGGTAAAATCTTTAATTATATATTCAACAGTCCGCAAGAAGATGCAGACTCCTCTCCGATATCCGCTGATGGGAAACATGGCCATGGGCACGATACGGGGCACCATCAGATGCAGGAGTTGGAGGAGACCACGGGGCACACGGTTTCGGATCTCAATAACAAAGGGAAACCGAGGTAAGTTATTTCTCTTGTCTAATCATTCGCTTAGAATTTGCATTTTCTAGAACCAGAAATTTCGTGGAATGTTTAACAATGACGAAACAGAGTGACATTTTAGGGTTAAAATGACCTAAACCTTGCTCTGGAGTCTTAGGTTTAGAGAGCAGTTTCGCGACGCTAAGCTGGAGCAAGGAGGACAAGGGCCGAGACAAACTGGTCCGTCGCGTGTGGGCAACAAAAAAAAAGATTTCTTAGGCACGTCATTGAAATACCTCGAGTCGATTACCGTTATTGAATTTCATTAAAAGCATCGCCAGGGAGCCGCGGCTAGAAGAGGACCGCGGGACGCGTGTTCCATGCAAACGGTCTCAAGTGCCGGCGTGTAAAACTACAAGCGAACGAGGTGTGGTTCGGAATGCAGTTGCACGGAAAACTGCGTTCGAGTCCCGCCTATCGTCGACCTGCAATCATTGTTGCTAATAGTGATGCAGCTCAGATCTACTTTCACGCGTTTGCTTCTTATTTGTTGATTCGGATGAAGACACTTCGAATAAAAGTGGAATAATTTTGTGGTACATCCACGTATTATCTAGGTGTACGGTAGTGCACCGGCCAAGTTCTTACACTACCTCCTTTTACACGAAACAATTTCGCCGTTTTTTAGAGGCTTATAACTCGGCACTGGCGACAGATGGAGAGATGTAATTTCGTACACTTGTTAAATGCTATCATGTCTCCATATTGACAAAACATTAATGTTCCAACATTAGTAGGTTCCGATATATAGGGCCTCAAAAATCGCTAAATTTGTCACTGACTGACTGACTGACGGATCATCAAAACCTTTTGGGTATTTCCCATTAACCTACAAGCTTGAAATTTGGTACATAAGGTCCACCATAACAAACACTCAAAGGAATAATTATAAAAGTTTGAAATTTTACACCTTAAAGGGGTTGTATTGAAAAAAACATTACGAAATAGGTACGTAGGACAGAACATAGCAGCATAACATATATATAAGTACATAAGTATACGTTTTATTAGCTTCTTTCTAGTTTTATAGCGTTCTTTTTAACTAATTTTTACAAACGCTTTTTTCAGTATTGCACAAGAGGTATTTCTAAGCTAACGAACTTGTCCGTTACTTTTTAAACCAATTACCATAAAAGGTGTTAGGTAGCGGCCAAGTTTGAATAATTCAGCCCTTCATGTAATTCATTAAAAATTATATATAAATAGCGTTCTTTTAAACTAATTTTTACAAACGCTTTTTCCAATATCGCAAGAGGTATTTCTAAGCTAACGAATTTGGCCGTATTTCGTTTGATCTCAAAACTTTTTACGGCCATAAGAACTTGACTCCTGTTTACAGAATGTTTTTGTTGGGTTATATTAACGTAAGTTTCTTTTTCATGGGGTGATGCGTTGAGGACATACAACATTGTTTTATTGCACTCCTCAAGGAGGTCTGCAATTTTATAAGACAAAGTACTGAGACACATATCCCTGACCTCAACCTCGAAATTCAATCAATTAGCTCCGTGTAATCCAGTCAGCTCTAATCTCGACTGTGTCTCTTCTCTGTTCCAGTCGCGGCCGAAGGAAGTCTCGCTGGAAGCTGAAGTTCCACCACCAAGCACTCCCTCCCGAGTACCTGGACCACTACGAAGCCTCCCTCGCTCAAGAAGCTTTAAACACCTCTCCGACGCACGTGGCTGAGCCAACAGTCCCCAGCCCAGCACCAACAAGCTCAGCCTCAACCCCAAGTCCGATCGCGGACGTGCACGGGTGGCTGCAACGCATTGCAGCGATGCAGCAGGAGCTTTGCCCGCAGATCCCGCCCGCACGGTGTCCCACCTCTAGCTCCAGCCAACCAGGAGGTTCGAGGCGGTCCGTGATCACGTCGACCACTTCCCACTCGCTGAACACTGCGCACCACGCTCATAATCCGCAGTCTCAGGCGTCCAGTCGACCGCCAATGAAGTATTCGGACCTGCCATACATGGGCGAGATCACACTGGACAACAGCAAACCGCGAAGAGGTCGAAAGCCCAAGAAAGCAGACATCTGTCATCTAATCTATAAAAACTATGGTACAATTTTGCCTGGCACGCCTGGCCACGAAGAGAGAAGGCTGTCGCCCAGGGAGAAACTCGACTGCCGCGAAAGAGTGTCGCCACAAATTCCGTTCCAGCGGACAGACGTACAAAACAGGATCAGCAGCTTGTTAGAGAAGAGACTCACGCAGGAGTCTCGTCGTAGTTTCGGTCTAGTAGACAAAGAACAAGACGAACCGTTGAATCTGTGCATCAGAGACCTGAACCAGCTGAAGATCAGGCTGTTGAGGAAGCACGGGAACGTGTACGAATCAGGACAAGTGAAGAGTGAGACCTCCAGCGACGGGGAGGAGATCGAGTGCATAGGCTCCTCCTACCCGGAGCCCGGTTATCGCCCACTGGACTCCATATGTCGCGGAGGGGCGAACGTGAACCACAATAACAACATAATCGACCCTATGTTGGGCCCTAATCCTGGATTTGTCTACTGGCCTAACGCTGGAGTCTTCATTCATCCCATGGCGCTACAGTCGCAGCTGTTGTACTATCAGAAAATGGCCCAGAACGACAAATGCTATCCCAGAATTGCGGAGCAAACTGGAAAGGAGCAGAAGATCATCCCGAAATCGTTGTACTCGATGATGGAGAACAAGAGCCCACCCCTAACCACGCCTTTGACCACGCCTCTAGCCACTCCTCCCGTTCAGACCACGCCTCCGACCGTACAAGCTCCGCCTCCTGTATCCCCGAGGCCGAAGAGGAACGTGGTGGTCCAGAGCCAGGGTCAACCAACGAAGCGGAAACGTTCAGCGATTTTTATCCCGCCCATGCCCACGGAGAATAACAATAATCCTGCCACGGAAGTAAGTATCTGCAAGTTCAAATTCACGGGCGGGGCTAAGCCCAGTCTCCAGGAGAAGAAGAGTCTCTCCGTCGATTCCGGAGGCAACTTCAGGTACTACAGTGGAACCGGGGACAAAAGTATGAGAGGTTACGAGTTTTTTCCGCGGGAGGCACTGCAGCAATCCGCTGGGCAGTCCGGTTCCTCGACCGGGGCGTTCCTTAACGCTGCGGGGGAGAGGATACCGCCAGCTCCCTGTCAGAGGACCGTCCAGGAGGAGGGGCGGAGAAAGAGGAAGACCAGGAAGTCCCTGCAGAGGGAGAAGCTCGAGCAAACGTTCAAGGAGAAGGGATTTCTGATACAGACGCAGCAGCTAGAGTCTGCGGAGGGTGCCACCTACTGTAAGTTCAGGCAGCTCAGGAAGTTCACTAGGTATCTGTTCAGGAGCTGGAAAGACTATCTGCCGGGTAACGTGAGGGACTTGACAGGAGTGCCGGATAGCGATATGGCTGACGGCGAGGCGGAGGGGGATTCTAATGTGCTGGCATCGCCTCTGGCGCATTCGAACATGGTTGACGTGGCGACCGGGTTCGTGGAGGACCATCGTACACTGCCGTTGACGTGAGACTGGGATTGTTGTCATATTTGGGGATTTTATTTCGCTAGATGTTGGGCGCGTGTTGAAAGCATGGGGTTGCGAGGATTGTGGAGAATGAGAGGCACGTTTGAAAGAGGGTTTTTCGCGTTGGAGGATTCAGATGAGGTTTAGGGGTACTTTGGAAGGCTGTCTAGTATTTTGGTGAGGCTTTGGTGGGGTTGCTACAATGATTTGGTAAGTTTCTAAGGTTTCTAGAAATCTGGTAGATAGAACCTAATGAGGATTCGCTCCATCCTCCAATCTTGATCGTCAGTGCCTTTTCCAATATTGCTAAAATTGTTAAAATGCACTTTAACACTTTGTCTACCGAAAGCCTGTTAAAAGGATTCTTAGAAATTTCGATGTATCAAAAGGAAGCTTAGAGAAATTATTAGAGTAGGTTACCGGAGTTAACTTGTTGGTTCACAAAATGGAAATTGCTATCGCTGTTGATGGATCTATTAAAAAATCCTTGAGCTTTCAGAAATTATGAAATAATCGCCGGTAGATAATATGTATTGAAAGCGAAAGACTTCTGGTGAAAAAGAGGAAGCAAAAAGCGCTCCAAGAAGAGAGAGAATGACAGCGAGAGAGAAAGAAAGAATGAGAGGGAGAGAGAGAGGGTGAGAGAGAAAGGAAGGAAGGAAACAGGTGGCGATTGCGCGCAACCGTGCCGGCTTGTTTTAATAATAGTGTAAATTCGATCTTAGCTCCGTGCCAAAGATGGTAGAGTGGAATGTACATAGTGCTGAAAGAACGTGTTAACCAAAGAGTGGTTCCGTGCTCACCGATTAGAAGCGGACAAGCGGCGATAGTCCGCGTTTAAGCGGCGCGAGGCGATAAGCTTCAGGTTTCTATCGGCGGAAAGTTTCTTCGGCCGATTTTGCAATGCATTTCGCGAGGCTCGAGACACGAGAACGCGCGAGAGAGATTAAGACTCTAAACCAGAGGATAGAATGAACAAGAGAAAGAGAGTGAGAGAGAGAGAGATACAAAGATGGCGAAAACGTAAGAGAGAAAGAGAGAGAGAGAGAAAGAGAATACGAGCGACGTTAGTAGTTATCGTTATTTTTTTATTCGGCTAAGTGACGCGCGATTTATTTAATAATGCCTAACGGAATCTAGTCTTATTTATACTCTTTGTTAAATCAAAAAACGTGTTCTTCTTTTTTTTATTATCATTATTATTATTATCATCAGCGTATTGTGTATAGCCATCTATTTATACGCGCTGGGTGCAGCGTACAATGCAGTTTGTCACAAAAGTGCATATATGCTTTCGAACGTGAAAAATTGAAAAAAAAACAATGTTATATTGCATATTTTATCGACTTTGCTAAACCTCTCGAATAAAATTAGGCAAGCACAGAAGTAAGTATCATTACTTACCAATTATATATTTAAAAACGTAAATAAATTGAAAACACGAAATGAGCAAATTGAGTGCACTATCAAGAGGAATTTCAATATCTTAAAATTGCGAAAATTTTCGTTAAAGATCATAAAAGTTTGGGAAGAGCAATAAAAATTGGTTGCAGATTTTTTTTAACAAATAGGAAAAACAATTTTTCAGCTTTTCAATTTCGCATAAAATATTTGAAACTCGATATGTGCAAATTTTTGTGACTGATTGTACGCGAGGACGAATCGAAAAGAAGAATCGCGATGATAATGCGACGAAACCATACTGAAAAATTTATGTTTTTTTTTTCATTTTCGTTATTCAGGCGAATATTGACACACGAACGACACAATCGGTGTACCTGAGATTCGCTGCACGCTCTTCTACAGAGCGCCTACAGTTTTCCCCCCATAGCGTCGCATGTCTGTCTCCACTAAGGTGCTTGATAGTACGCCCTTGCGATTTCACTGACACTGAGTCGCCAGTTACCCCCTCTCTGCCAGTACCGGATTAGTCACGTGACATCTTGACAACGCGTCACGTGACCGGGCCGCGGCGTAACGTGGGGGAATAACGCCGTGGAAGGGGGAAGTAGAGTGGGAACACGAGTCTTAAACTAGCGACTCTGCGTCAGTGGGAAATGGAGGCTTCTCGATAGCGTCGCGCTGTAATTACGAGACGTTATTGGAGGAAAACTGTGTTTGTCGATTTCTCGTGCCCAAAATACCTTTTTTCAGTTGAGTTTCGGTGCATTGTGAATGTGGTACAGGTCGTAGAAAATGTACTGATGTTAGTGACAATGTTATTACGAATGATGTTTAATGAAAGTGCGACAGGAGCCGTCCTATGTCTGTGTCGTTATCATCCTGTGCAGCGACACGCGAAACAATTTTGTACGTATCGTCGAATTGTACATTGCTCGATTCTAATAGCCTGTAATAATAAAGGTAATTGTTATTGATAAGTTGTCGTGTTCTTTCAATGGTACAGGCTTGACGGGAGCAGGACATATCGGGTAAGGAAAATACCAGAAACTGACTCAATAAAAGTTTTTGTAGAATGTTGAACGAGAACATATCGAAAATTTTATTTATTAGATAGTCTCCAAACATTTGTATTTCTGCAGATAATATTGCATTCATATTCTCAAATTACTTATATTACATTAAAAAAAGAATTTTTAATAAATTTACTTCGAGCATATATTTGGTAAGGGTTTGTACAGGGTAGCCCAAAAATGTACTTTCTTAAAACAGATGATTCTTGGGCTGATTTGAAGTAACTTTTTCCTTTGCGAAAATCTTCTCCACGGCTTCGTTCAGGAGTTATTAACGAAAAACACGGACCAATCGAAGCTTAGTGGGCGAATTCCGGCTGGGCCAATGGCATCGCGAGTCGCTAGTAGCCACGCCCTGATTGGCCCACTTATTTCGTTCATAACTCGGAAACGGAGCCTCTGAGAACATTTTCGCAAAGGAAAAAGTTACTTGAAATCACCTCGGGAATCACCTGCTTCAAGAAAGTATAATTCCGCGACAAACAGTTCCATTCTAACATTATAATTTGTTAATAGTATTATGCTGCTTTCTATTCGTGTGGAACAATTATGTGTGTTTTAAAGATGGCACACATATGCTACCACATTGTCCATCGAAGATAAATAAAATTAAATTCATTGATGAAACAAATACAGCACAGTTCGAAAATATGGCGAGGATGCAGTTGGTCGGCGAGGCTCCATGGTGCAGCGTTTGATAGCCACGTCGCCATCGACTCGCGATAAAAAGTGTTCAAGGTGAGCCGGAGAGACGTATGAATGGGCGTATGCATGAATGGCTGGCTGCACGCATTGAACAGAGACCGCTCGGCCGAGGAGTGCGTGCACACACATATCCTCCGAACCCTTTTCTTTGAGTTTCTGCGCGCGGCTGTGTGCGCGTACTCGCGTTTACCTGTCAGGTAAAGCTGCATAGTAGTCGCGGTCTGCACGCGGATTCTTGGCCCTCCAGGTGCATCAATGAAACATCCGGCGAACGTTTAATTAGGCTTCCATGGGAACCCCTTTTTTCATCGCTCTAATAATGTCTGTATACATTATACATATTCTATGCACTGACCGTGCCGTATATAGGATATTCGCGGTGTATTGGTTCAATGGGTACAATCTCGTTTCAATTTTACCTCGGTCTGTCTCAGTGTATTATTTTTAACCAACCATTTCGCAAACTTGACTACCTAATTGACTCTTGCTAATCAGCGACAACTTCGCGGAACAATATTAATTCACGGAACAAACAGCCTGCATAAATTAAAGCCCGATGGATAATCGAGACCCGAGGAAATAATTAAAATGTACATTATTATTCCACAACATAAATTTTCTATTTTTGAAAATTCATTTCACTTCATAATTCAAAATCAAAATTTTCCGCACCGATTGTAGGAAATGGATACTAAATTGAATGTCACTTCTTCCCGTAATTATCTTAATAAAGAAGAAATTATATATGTATATTGATATCTTCAATTTTAAAAATTTTTCAATAAATGCATAAAGATCCGCAGTCTAATAATCACGTTTAAACGCATATTTGTTTATATTCGGGATTCGGTTAATCGAGCTCCTACTGTATTAATACAGTAATAAATTAAATCGTTTTTTATAATATTATTGTTTTTATCTCGATTCAACATTACCTCGGTTTGTCTCAGTGTATTATTTTTAAGCAACCACTTCGCAAACTTGATTACCTAATTGACTCTTGCTAATCAGTGACGACTTCACTGAACAAGATATTTTATAATACGAATTGTGGCTCGCAGTGTATTGGTTCAATATAGGTAGAATCTCGTTTCAATTTCACCTCAATCTAATTGATTCTTGCTAATCAGTGACAATTTCACTGAACAATTTTAACCATTTGCACTCGGAGTTATTTATCTGGAAAATTAAACATTTCTTCCGATCTAGAATATTTCCATTCGCTATGATTTTTGAAATTTTATGGATATGAAATTGGTATAATAGTATATGTATAATATAATTGATATTTATATATTTATAATTGATATATAGATAATTGGTATAATAGTATAATAGTAATTGATTAAATACCGATATATTTAATAATGGAAACAATATTCTGAATAATGGTACAGCAATTTTTAATGGTGCCTCAGAGGGGACAACCGAGTGCAAAGGGTTAACTTTAATATTAGGTGAAGTAAAAAGTAATAATATTAATACAAAATTAATAGATTGAAGAGTGTGGATCTTTATACGAACACTCGTTTCTATTTTCTTTTCTATAAATTTAGGAATAAAATAATTTCTCTCTCTTTGGCTAGAATGTTTGTGGAAAATTCACTAAAACAAATACACCACCATTATTGTTGGTACATATGTTGCTCTGTATTTCAAAAGTTCTACACATAGAAAATTAAATATTAGGTGAAGTAAAAAGTTCCGAGCTTTATTTATAAAGCGAAAAACGCTCGGAACTTTTTACTTCACCTAATATATACCGGACTGTATAAACAATTTACGGTGTTCTGATGAAAGAAATTTTACTGTATATGTAAAATTAGGGTTGGTTTGTTTTATCATTTCACCGAAATCGAATATCGTTATAAATCGCAAACAGGGATTTATAAATTAATAAATATTCAAGATATGCAACGGCGTAGCATTCGTAAAATTAGGGTACGTTCAAGTCACCAATTCCACTAGTCTGGAATTGGTTTACATATTTTTGAATTTTGCGTTCATTTTATAATCGAGAAAAATAAATATAACAATTGAGAATTGAAATAATTGAAAAGTGATCGAGAATTTCTATCACGCAGTGTACATTTTAGGATAACATTCACAATGAACAAGGTGACTTCGAAAATTGTCCGAACTCAAATTTTCTTTTGTCCGATCGTGTTCGTTTTGAAACACCCAGTATATTGACCGATGGTACTTGATTATGAAATTTTTGTGCCGGCCACGTCTAACGCAGGGCGATCCTTCCCAGGCCCTTGGTGGTGGCCAAAATTCCTCTTTTTTTCATCGAGCTCCACAGCGAGACCGTATTAGGAAACCTGCAGTCATTGTGCGCGGCGGCGCGCTGAACGACGACGACGCCGACGCCGACGACACGTGCTCGCTTGGGAAAATCATCCACGATACTTCTGCGCCCTTCATCCCAGAGCAACAGTCCAGAGAAATATCTATTACTGCTTGGATCCCGTTCTATAATCTACGATTCCTTCTCGAGGGATTCCTTCTTGAACACTTCTTCAAGGATATTATCTGAAATATTATTTTACTGTTATTTTATTTTTACATTGCTTTCATACTTGTATACCTGCATGATAACATTCTATTTTATCATCTGAAATCATTTTATTTCTGATAATATGTTATTTTATTTTATAATTATTTAAAACATTATTTCAAATAACATGTTTTATTATTTGAAATAATGATTTCTAATAACATGTTGTTTTATTATTTGAAATAATGATTTCTAATAACATGTTGTTTTGTTATTTGAGATAATGATTTCTAATAAC
>CM052295.1:7756394-7790395 GCA_028455765.1 Lasioglossum oenotherae
GAAATATTTTTCCCAAGCTGTATTAATTTTTGAACAAACTTGACCCCGGAATTTTATAGGAAGGAAATGCATCTACAACTGGTAAATTTTTGGTCAAAAGAGAGCATTCTAAATCTAATAAAAAAATTACATAAAAAAAAGTGGTTCATATTTGGGCACTTTACCCTACATATATGTATTACATTATGTATTAGTACCTCGTGGCAAATAAGATATCTTATAACAAACTAGTTCATTGTGCGACCAGCACTGTATTAATTTGATCTCCGAGGCGGAATTGATTTTTTAAATGCATAAAGTTAGTTTGGCAATAAGTATCACTGAGATGCAAGGATATGTTGTCAGTATATTGGTTGTTGACTCCGCCAGCTGGGCGAACTTCTTGTCCATCGTCGACAGCTGCAGCGAAAACGAAAAATCTGAATCGGAATCGACGAGGGCAAGAACTCCCGATCTCTGGAGGGGATGCGAAGAATTGGAGGGCCAAGTAGGGAAAGAAGGAAGGAAAGATGCAACAGTGGTCGATGAACAGCATCTTGGAACCGGATACAACTGAACCGAAAGGCTTAGCCTTTTAAAGTCAAACCCATTTCTTTATATTAACACCGATGCCACCAGCGAACAGTGAAATATAAGCCATTCGCTTTCCATTTCTCAGAACTAGGCTGCGCCTATCACAAAAACGAGTAGAAGCTATTTAATAGCTATCGAGTACTAAAAATGATTGCTCTTGCCTTGTACATGATTTCGCGAAATTTTTATTATAAAACATTACATAGAGAAATTGATTAAATAATTACATCTTCAGGCACGTCTTGATATGCAAACAAATTTTAACATTTCCGTAACATCGCCAGTAATCCTATTATTAATAAATACAAGAAAAATCCTTTTTCATTATTTAGGTAAACTTACATCTTACAGAATCACGACAAGAATTATATCATTTAAATACCCAGTTTGTATAAATTTTTCATATATGTTGCGTTTGACTTTACCTTCAGCTGAACATCACTTTACAGGATACTGCAGCACCGACGAGAGTATCTCGTCCCGTTACCGACCGGGTATGGGCACGTATTAGTAAGAATCCAGTATCTTGTATATCTTATTTATATTTAAATTTTCGAGACAATAATTCGTCGTTGCCGTGAATGTGTCACAATGAAAAATATAAAAACAATTCTTTTTACTGGAGTTATATATAATATACCCCTAAATTTTCGTAAATCTTGATTATTTAAAGTTGAATGAATAAATCCTCCTACACATATAAATATTAATGATTTAAAAAATGCATGAATTAATAAATGACAAAACCCTAAATCTACTATTCCTATCCCTAAAATTCTTAATTCTTTTTTGGTAATGATAGAGAGACGGTAAATGTATTCCCATCAATTTCTCTCTTCTATAAATATATAATAATCTCTGGAGCATTTATGGCAAATGGTGTTTGCAGCTTTGTCTATTGGCTGCCGCAACACAAGCGAGGTACAGCAGTATCGCAGTATAGCAGTATAGCGGTATAGTGGACTGATCACACCTAATATTGTGGGTTTGAATTTGGAGGAGAAACAAACGTATGATCGATGTGTACGATCCGCGGAAGGTGATAACGGTCGAAACAAAGAGTGACAACAACCTAAAGCAAAGTGTGTTGTTAAACGTATGTGTAATGTATGTTTGGATGTGCGAGTGAGAGAGTATCGAGAGCGTGAGCGATATTATTCATAAGTAGAGCGATTGCGACCATTGCGAGCGAAAGTGCGATCAAGCGACGAAAGCGGTTTAATTTGCCTAGAGCGATTATAATTTTGTCAGTCAGTGTTACGTTTCTTTTTTGTCCTTCTTCCGTGCCGTGTTCTTATTTGTAATTGTATAATAAATTTCACCATTTATCCCACAAAATGATTGTCTCTACCTCGTCTGTAACCGCAGCCAGCATTATTGCAGTAGAAGTCAGACGGTGTGCCGAATCTTTCTGAGCCAGGCTACATTTTTGTTACAATATAAATGTTTAGAATGTAATTTATATAGATATAAAATACGAACATTGTATGTATGAATCGACAATGAATAAATAAAGATAATGTAATAACAAAACGAATCTCTGTAATTATTTCATGAACCATCAATATCTCCCGAACGTCCGACTTGTTGTTGAGATATACTTCTTATTGGAATTGTAGTACGAATTTTCGGCAATTTTCGAACGTCTGACTTGTCGTTGACTTGTACTACTGAATTTCGAATACCTCCTTCGATATCATGTTCTCCTAATACAAAACTCAATTTTCGAGATTTTCCAAAATTTTCGGCAATTTTCGACCGTCTGACTCGTCGTTGACTTGTACTACTGAATTTCGAATACCTCCTTCGACATCATGTTCTCCTAATACAAAACTCAATTTTCGAGATTTTCTAAAATTTTCGGCAATTTTCGACCGTCTGACTTGTCGCTGACTTGTACTACTGAATTTCGCATACCTCCTTCGACATCATGTTCTCCTAATACAAAACTCAATTTTCGAGATTTTCGAAAATTTTCGCCAATTTTCGACCGTCTGACTTGTCGTTGACTCGTACTACTGAATTTCGAATACCTCCTTCGATATCATGTTCTCCTAATACTTTCTCAATTTTCGTCAAAAATTTTCGAAAACCTCAAAAATTGAATTTTGTATTAGGAGAACATGATATCGAAGGAGGTATGCGAAATTCAGTAGTATAAGTCAACGGCAAGCCAGACGCTCGAAAATTTTCGAAAGTTCAGTAGTGCAACTCAACGACAAGTCAGACGGTCGAAAATTGCCGAAAATTTTAGAAAATCTCGAAAATTGAGTTTTGTATTAGGAGAACATGATGTCGAAGGAGGTATGCGAAATTCAGTAGTATAAGTCAACGGCAAGCCAGACGCTCGAAAATTTTCGAAAGTTCAGTAGTGCAACTCAACGACAAGTCAGACGGTCGAAAATTGGCGAAAATTTTGGAAAATCTCGAAAATTGAGTTTTGTATTAGGAGAACATGATATCGAAGGAGGTATTCGAAATTCAGTAGTACGAGTCAACGGCAAGTCAGACGGCCGGAAATTTTACCGAAGTATTCGTAAAGTTGTCGGGATTTTGGTCTTCTAGATCTCAACTAGAATGTTTGATAATTTCTACGAGGTGAGAAATAAGAACACAGTATCTCTTGTTGTAAAAGTATTATTTATTTATTACCATATACAGTTCTATTTTATATGTGTATACACAAATAGTGTGTGAAAGATTGTGTACAAATGTCTGCTGCTAATTTACACCCTAATAAAGTGCAATTCTACTGGACGACTGTGGACCGTGGTAGACTGGAAGACAAGTCTTGATCTGGCGACACTGTACACCAGGCATGGAATTTAACTGCTTTTTCGGCGGCTATGTCCCCTTGAGACAGAGAAAGAATACTGAGTAAGGTTTGTTCGTATTCAGTGATGTGATTGAACCTGCTGTGGCATCCGTGGCTCGCGCATGCGCGGCCAAGACAGTAGTGTATCTACAATGTCGCAGCCGAGCGGCCAGGGCCCTGACGCCTTGAGGCAGTTATTCTGGCGGGAATGTGCCAGTGTTATTGGCGGGACGACTGATGGACGAGAGACGATTATGTATTCTTTTGCGTAGTTATTCAAGTGCTCTTTCCCTATCCCATCCTCAAAATAAAGAATAAGTTTCAATTATAAAAGTCTGCGGGGTGCTCAAGCTACCCGATTTCATCGAAATAGTTACGTTACTGAGGCTGAAATTACCGCGCATGCGCGAGCCACGGATGCCACAGCAGGTTCAATCACATCACTGTTCGTATTAATGACGCAGACACACAAAGGCCTGCTTCTCCTATAGAGCTTCCAATCGGTGGCGCCCCTCACAGCTCCGATGCACGAGGCCTGCGCACTGCCTGCGACCAGTGTTGTTAGATTGGGCGGGTTGCACGCGCATGCGCGACCAAATGCAGGACTGTATGTGCGTCCTACAGTTCTAAGCAACGGCCGGAATGCTTCAAAACATCGTTAAACCATGCGACACTGTGTACCTTGGCCTTCTCGCGTGGGTAATACCGAACAACTGTAATTGCTCTTCACCAAAAACCCTGAGCATCTGGGACCTTTCCGTAAAAAAACATTTTGCGAAATTATGCGCGGTGGCCAAGGTATCCCAACTTTGTACTTCACTGACGCGTGCAACCCGCCCAATCTATTTAACAACACTGCTTGCGACGATGCGCGTCCTTCCCCCATAGTAACGACGGATGCTGGTGGCAGTGATGCAGAGGGTGTAAGCTGAAATGGAAATAATTCAACAACTATGTTTCGGCCCTGGGACTGCGGCGGCGTTGGTGTCGCTGCAGTTTTTGCGTGCGTGTGCCTATCCGCCCAGAAGCTACGAGAGTCATTCTTTGCGATACATATACCAAAATTTTCAATGTCTTTATAAGATCGTCGGTGGGCCAATCAGCTAACGAGTTGGATTAGTGGTGGGGGTTCCAACGAGTTAGCGCAGTGGTCCCCAACCCCCGGTCCGTGGATCAAATGGTACCGGGCCGCCCAGGGAACATTAAATATAATTATATTAAAATTATTAAATCGGAGCAATCTGAAATATAAACAATCAACATCCCTCCCCCCCCTCACCTCAGCGGGCTGCGGTAAAATTATCAAACGTTGACCGGTCCGCGGCGATAAAAAGGTTGGGGAGCACTGAGTTAGTGTATATGTCTATATATACTGTCATTAGTTCGGCCCTGGGACACAGAGAGCGCTGAAATTCGTGTTTCATTTTTAAGACGCCAGCTTATACCCCCTGCAGTGATGCCAGAAATGCGCAAGATTTCACGCGCGGTGATTAGCCTCAGTATAGTAAGATTCTCAATGAAATGGGGTACCTTGAGCACCCCGCAGAATTTAAAAAAATTTATATGATTTAATTCTGAAAAATGAATGTATAACAAGTGTATTTGTGTATATTTTGTAAGTCGTAGGACACGTCCTGGAGTGTTTTTGTCCGGTACAGGTTGTCTCGGTACATTCCCGTCAATATAACTGCCTCAGGACCTGCTACCTCACAGTAGATACGTTACTGTTCGTCACGCATGCGCGTGAAACCTTGCGCATTTCTGACATTACTGGCTGGTGGTCGGACACTGGGCGCTATGCTGGGGATGGTCCTGTCTCAATTGAGACAAAAATGCCCAACCTTCTCGTAGAACTTCGTCCATGTTCCTGTGGCGCTATACTGCCCACTAACTCTATGACTATGCGTAGTAGTGGGAAGAGGTTTGACCTCAGTGATGGGATTGTTGGCGCGAGTTTCGTCAGGGCCGTATCTACGCCTGCGTCCGAAAGTAGGGAACTATTGGGGGGAAATTAGCAGGGCGACCAAGGTACCCGATCTTCGTACTTGACTGAGACCGTCTGAGGCTAGAATCGTCGCGCATGCGCGTGAAAAGCGCCAACAATCCCATCACTGGTTTGACTAATGGTGGGGATCTTGCGGTTCTTGGAGGGGAACAAGTTGGAACCCTCTAACCTATGATTATGAAAATCATTAAGAATTGTTGACTCGAGTATTTAATTAGAAAAAGTTGTTTCACTTATTCGTTGATACCAAATACAGCATTTCAAATTATACGGAGAAATAAAAGAATTATCGAACGACAGTAACGATGTTTACCCTTTCTTAGATTTATGTAGCAAATCTGAGAACGAATGTGAGTCACTGTAGTTTGATTAAGGAACGTGTATTCGTCGTAGTAGGGTATCTGGAATGAAAAACACTGGAGAATAGTAGACATAGTATATTCAACTTTAACTAATATCTCATAATAATAAGAGTAGTAATAATAATAATAATAATAATAATAATAATAATAATCATGTACGTATGTATGTATAGTTGTATAGTCGTATAGACAATGCTGGCGCGAATGTACAATATGTGACAGGTGGAATAATTACGCACGATTTGTTAAAGTAGTGTTATGCAGCACTTACTCATACATATGTGTACAGTATAATATAGTATACGCAACGCATACATCGTACTTCGGTTCATCCTTCGTTCGATTATTTTATAAACATCTTTCACATTCAAACAATTAATTCCTTCGAACCAGTCGTTTTGCAACACACTCGTCACTCTGTTCTTCTTTTGTTTTTCTTATAACGAGAGGATGGACCGCGAGAAAATGTACAGTTTACAAGCTCGACTAATTAGTTAATACATTCAGGACGGTTGCGGTGCAGAATTTCTACAAAATGTAAATTAAATCACGAAAATGTTGTACACAGGCAAATATATATGTTTCTGCAGGATTCCGTCGAATTCGAATTAAATTAAAAACAGTATTGAATACCAGAAAGACATGATTATAATTGAGTATCTGAAAGACAGATTTAGAAATACAAAAAAAGGCAGAAATCAAATAATTCTAATTACAACAAGTTTTTACAAAAGTTTACCAATTTTGGTCGGAACGATCTATCAACCACGCCGCTCTGGATGTATTAATCAGAATCTAATAGTGTCGCTTAAATCTCTGAGAGCGCGCTAGTCACGTTTGTTCACTGGAAGGACACTTTACAAAAACTTTTTTCCTGCTACTAGTAATTAATTATTAAGTCGCGAACGATCGACGAGCACACGATACGCGTCGCTCCGTACCTCATTTATTATAGTTCGTCAGCGGTAGTTACGTTTTTGTACTGGCTGTGTTTCGGGTATACTTTTATAGATCTCCCGTAGATCTTCGAGGTGTCGCTTAACTAAGGATTTCGCACGATCTACTTCATTATTCTTTTACTTGGTACCCAAAGAAAAAAAAACACTGCGTTCTCGGACGTCTCGTGTCATCGATCATGCTGCTGTTGAAACGAAGTATAAATAATTCGGGTCTCCTTTGTATAATGGTGCGCTCCGTTCGGATAATAGAGAATGCATGTTCACGCGGTTCGATCTAGTGTAGAGGTTATGTTAGTCTACGGCAGGCTTGGACAACTTCCTCCCCGCTGCCACTTCCCCCACCACCAGTGTATCTACCAACTACTTCATATTGCCCACACCATGCTCAGTGATGGGATTGTTGGCGCTTTTCACGCGCATGCGCGACGATTCTAGCCTCAGACGACCTCGGTCAAGTACGAAGATCGGGTACCTTGGTCGCCCTGCTAATTTCCCCCGCCATATAGTCTCCCACTACTTTCCCCCCAATAGTTCCCCACTTTCGGACGCAGCATAGATACGGCCCTGACGAAACTCGCGCCTGCGCTCGAAAAGCGCCAACAATCCCATCACTGACCGTGCTTTGCCTCGCGTCACTGCGAGGAATGCGAGGATACGGTCTCCCATACAGTGTCGCCAGATCGGGGAAATCGAGGGGAGTACAGTTTACCCCCTCTCTGATAACAATAGATTAATACGTGACTTGTTACGCGTGCACGACGGGGACGCAACAAGAATTCAGTCGAGCGCGGCACGTCACGTGACCAGTCTATGGTCTTAGGGATAGTGGAATGGGAGAATTCGTCGATTTGTCGATTCTGGCGACACTACTCCTACAGGGTGTCCCAAAATTCCTTCAACAGCCGGAAATGGGAGGTTCCTGACATCATCTGAAGCAACATTTTCCTTTGCAAAAATGTTATCCGCGTCTTTGTTTAGGAGTTATTAACAAAAAACACGGACCAATCACAGCGCGACCTAGACGCGAGTTGGCACAGTCGGCCAATAGACAGTTGGCGCGCCATGACTACTGTGCCAACTCGCGACTAGGTCGCGCTCTGATTGGTCCGTGTTTTTCGTTAATAACTTCTAAACGAAGCCGCGGATAACATTTTTGCGAAGGAAAATGTCGCTTGAAATGGTCTCAGGAACCACCCCCTTTCGGGAAGTTCACGAATTTTTGGACACCCTGTATACGTATATACACTCCACAGGAGTTTGGTGGGGAGGACCCAAGAGTGTCGAGAGCCGTAAGTTGCCCAGGCCTGCGCTACGGAATAAACATACTACGCGTCACGTCCTTCTAATACGCTCTCAGGCATGCTCTATTAGCGGTGAATTAATATTATGATTCTTTCACCGCTTTTGAATTAGAATTGTTACAGGTTTCTTTGTCTTTTTTTTTTTAAATTGAATCGTGTATTTTCAGAAGGGAATCTTTTGTACTGAACATTTTTTACTGGATTTTCGTAACAGTAATTGCACTAATTACGCTTGTACTTTTATTTCTCAGTTTGACAACGATTAAACAATTTCCAAGGTGGTGTCTTATCTTAATAATATGTTTTCAAATGGAAAGAGATTTCGATGACTTATTTTTACATGTTCGCAACATTTATTTTCATTCGTAATTTTTTTCGAGATTAGTTATAACTAGACAGCTGTTCTTCATGCAAAATAAAATTTTTTGTGACGTAGAAATTATTTATTTTCTTTGTTAATATGTTCAATAGGTTCAAAATATAATATAACAGTATTTTTAAATTCTTCGAATGTTTCTACTGTTTCAGATTGCACCAACGCGTTCTTGTCATAAATGCGTAAAATCCGCTGTCTAGTTATAACACACGGTCGTGCGCACGAAAATTTTCAATAACATTCATCCATTACATTTTAAAAAACGTATTACATTCATCGATTTTCCTGACCTTCTGATTTTCCAATAACGTTGTCAAATGAATATTCTCTGAGAACGTATTACAATATTCTCAATTCTGTTTGCAATATTTTTTTTTATTAGAAATCGACGAGAATATGCGGTTTCCAATTAATTCTCAATGCGCGTTTTTGTTATTCGAAACCTGTTCCAAAAATAAGTAAATCAATACACAGACCTGGAATATTTATAAAAAGAGCGGAGAGTTGAAAGCGAAGAAATTTGAAATTCACAATCCTCTGAAATATACACGATTCAATCGCACCACGTAGAAAACATGACTTTCACAGATGTTGTAAACATTCGCCTAACTGTTCTAACAAACTGGCCAGCCACGCTCAACGAAGTATATTCCAATTCAGAAGTAAACGTCTCTACCCATACTCGCTTATTTACAAATGTCTTATGCTCCAGTGTATACAAGTAACACTATGATATATTAAGTACGCACCTAAAGTTTGCCCACTCCAAACTGCATATAGATATACAATATTAATAACGCAAGAATTAATTCGTTTTAGACGCTAGGACAGTCCGAAGCTCGTTTTTGACTTCGTGTCAAAGAATAAAAGTTGACGCCTCCTTCCGAAAATGTATAATAATATAATCAGCAAGCATAAAAATTGTCGTCGACTATATCTACGCTCTAATAACAACGTGTACAGTTCGGTATCATAATTCGATAATGCTAAAGGCGGATCCCTGCCGCTATCTACAGAGTTATTAACAGGTTCGGCGTAAATCTTCAGTGTCAATGTTAATTATCATAGAAAATAGTCGTAGAGAAGGCAAAAGAGGTTATAGAATCACAGAGGATCCTCATGGAGGCGAAACTTCCTGTTTCGAAGCTAATTTCAGCTTAGTTAGATCCAGCGTGAACATAGCTCCAGCGTGAATACATATAGTACATAACTGCATATTTGTAGTTTGCTGTTCAAACTCCTTCAAACTTGTAGAGAACATTCTGATCAATTCTGATACACCTCTGACACGACCACAACAATTCTTTCGAAATTATTCAGTTCAAGGGATTGTGTAATTTCTGTAAACATCCTTCCCGGCATATTACGATTTAAATATTTCCGTGCTTTATACAGGGTGTCCCAAAATTCCTTCAACAGTCGGAAATGGGAACTTCCTCGGATCATTTGAAGCAACATTTTCTTTTGCAGAAATGTTATCCGTGGCTTTGTTCAGGAGTTATTAACGAAAAATACGGACCAATCAGAGCGCGACCTAGACGTGAATTGGCACAGTCGGCCAATCGAGAGTTGGCGCGCCGGGCAGACTGTGCCAACTCACGTCTAGGTCGCGCTCTGATTGGTCCGCATTCTTCGTTAATAACTCCTAAACAAAGCCGCGGATAACATTTTTGCAAAGGAAAATGTTGCTTCAAATGATTTGAGGAAGCTCCCAATTTGCGGCTGTTGAAGGAATTTTTGGACACCCTGTATTTACTTAAAGAAGTACATTATAGACCAGTGGTGGCGAACCTATGACACGCGGGTCAGATACTGACCCACGAAGGCTTTGCAAGTGACCCACGCGTTTATTGTAATATTGACCTGCAAAAGTTAAAGTTAAGGTGGAGGGGTAAGTCCGTCTACGGGGCAAGTCCGTCAATTGGTTATTTTTATTATAATATGAACGAAATTTCTCTAGCTTGTATTTATTAATGTAGTATAGGTTAGTACGAACTATTCTACATAGATGATCGCCCAAGAATAAAGGTGTTTGCCTCGCTTAAATCAACCAATGCCAAACAGTCACGTGCGAGGTACACGTACAACTTTGAGGTTACCCTGAACGTACAACTTTGAGGTTACCCTGAACGTGCAACAATTTACAAGTTATTAATATATTCTGTGTTGTTATTTTAGGTAAGTACAACAAATATTGATGTAGGTTTACATTAAATAAACCGTTTTTATTGTATTCTTTAAAATTTATTGAGAAAAACACTAAGATGCTCTTGCCCCGTAAATATTACTACACGGGGCAAGTCCGTACTATTACGGTGGGGTAAGTCCGTACTGTATGGGTAACGATAAACGAAACAATATATTTAATGCAATAAAAAGCATTTTATAGCAGGCATGATAATAATTCTTTTCCTGCCCCGTAGCTCTTGAAACAAGGTTTGAAAGCATTTTTAACTCTCAGAGACGACTTGCCCCATTTTCGGGACAAGTGTGTCCTAGTTGACACACTTTGTTCAATATCCTATCAAAATGATAATATTCAAGCAAAATTAGAATCCTGTATAATACTAATTCATCAGTAATAATGTGGCAAGAGTTTGATACCAAGAACGTTAAGTTTTTACATACCAGACTTACATCAGTTTAAAATCCAACTTTGCAAAAAGTAGGGCGGACTTGCCCCACTCCACCTTATAAATCAAAAAGGAAACCAAAACCTTTTTTTGATTACTTCAAAAGTAGGAACCGAAAAGATTCAACTGTCAACTTTATCTTTTAACAAAGTGTTTGATGGTTCCAAATTATTAGCACCTTCTCCCCCCCCCCCCCTTCTAATTGAAGCCACTGACTTATGACCCACGGGCTAGTATTTAAAAAAGAAATAAAAATAATTTACCCACTCTTCAAAAAGGTTCGCCATCACTCTTCTAGGCTGTCTATAAAATTCATAATCTTCGCGATGAAGCTACTATTTGCTTGTGGCCTAAAAATTATCGAAGTTTCGCCTCTATTGTTCAGACTCCGCGATAGTGGCGACGATAACTTCGCGTCGCTACTCCTAACCGCTATATTGCTGCTACATACTCATTTCTTACGCTACGCGTGTCAACGTACAGTCACTCCCTATGAAACTCGCACGTAATGCACAGACGGATATTTCAGCCAAATTCAGTAACAGATGATTGACAAAAATTCGATTAACAACTTCTAGTTTAACATGTTTTCATAATTCGTACGAAAAATAAAGTAGAAATGATTTCCACTTACGTAAAAAATAACGGAAGCTAAGACAGGGCGAAAACTAACCTCGCATTCGAACTCGTACATTTGAACTCACGTTTATCAAACTCACGTTTGAAGTCACGTTTATTTGAACAAATATGTGATATGTGTTTGAAGCAATATTTTGTCTCAATTTAGTATACACACCGAGTATGCTGCATTTTTATAATAAAAAATAAGTCTTCACTTTCTGTACTAGTTATGAAAATACAGTAAATCTTCTATAGTCGCAAAAGCCTCGGGGAGGTTCGTTTGCAAAGTTCGTTGACGGACACTATTTTTTTTTGAGCTTCGAAGACCGAGCCGAACGTAGAAAAAGACAGCGCGTGTAAAGAGTCTCTTTCTTTCCCATACGCTGTCCTTCCTTGCGCCCGAAACATTCATCGTTAATTAAACCGCTAAATACAGTTGAAATGAAATCGTGTTTAGTGTCATTCTAATCAGCAAAATGCCACAAATAAATTGGTGAAAGTCCCCTAAAATAATAATGAAAAGTAAAGAAGTTTTGTAATTGGATTAGTAGAGGTTCACACCGATATACCCGAGCCGAGATGAAATTATAATACTACACTGAGAAAAAAAGTAGTTACTTCAATAACACGCGTGTTATTGTAATTTTTGTTACTTCGATGAATATCAATGTATACTTTTCAATAGTATGAAATTTAGAAGCAAATCGTGATGTATTTGAATTGTCTATCATGAAATGATTGAAAATAGTATTTGATTCAATACCGTATATTATTATTCGTAATATTTCTTTTTTTCCTTCAATCAGATATGTTGTTAAAAAAATTTGAGAAATGTATTGATTTATACTGGAATTGGTTCGAGGCCATATCTTATTTTTTTGAAAACATTGATGGTCAAGCTATTGGCTTATATGATTGGCGGAAGTATGTATGTACAGTGGAGGGGATATTTTTTTGCATTCATTGTGTACAACCTTTTTGTGATTGTAGAGGATTTACTGTATAATCCTGTTACTGAACTTAAATCATCCGTTGGTACACACTGTACGGTTGTCACTGTGAGTGACTGTACATTACTTATCCTCCGCGACGATAGTTATATTTGAAAGCAATCACTCGCCTAAATTCTATCGAACGGCTACAAATGAAAGTTGTCTGCGTCACGCAAATGATTATCAACGAATCGCAAGACACTGCGTTCGTTGTTCCACTAGGGCTCGTATAAAAATCCTACGTCAGACTGAACACGCGAAGTTCTTAGCTAGTAGATATACTTAGCGCGGTATATATATAGTATATATTTAATGTATATGTATATATACAATATATCGAGAATACTAACGGTAAGGTGAAGAGTATTGCTGAATTTGTTGCTCGATTCGACGAGAAATCGTGTATCACGGATCATCCCCATATCCCGTATATTTCTAAGTTGTATAAAATTTCAGTGGTTGCGGTCCCGAGGTCGCTGATAGTTGTTCCGAGATCGATTTGTGACGTGACCAACGAGACAATGGTTCAACGATATGTTACATTGTGTGTTTCTCAAAAGAAGAGATCTGGCGTCAGAATAGGTGTCCACCTTGGTCCCGTTGCGTACACGTGATTGAGAGGAGTGGGGTGGACATCTATTATGACTGTATGTGTCTTTACTTTCGAGAAAGACTGTAAAGTGAATGTACAACTTGCGAGCACTTTCTAAATTGTTTAGTTAGATAGAACTTGGTTCAGTTACTGCGACTATCGTGAATTTTAAAATTGATTTTAATTTGAGAACGATTTAAATGACCTTTCCCGTGGTGGCGTCACAAATCATATGTCAATTCGAATAAAATGGTCCAAATACGGTCAAACGAAGCGTGTATTTAATATTAAAAGTGTATTGCGTCCTTTTAAAACTAAAGACGTCGATATGCATTTCGAGATCGCACAAAGTGTATAGAACTCACACAGGTACGCGTGTTCTGAAGTTTTTCGAAGGATATTTCAATTTCGATTGCAAATCAAGCGATATATACACGTATAATGACGCGAGTTCTTCTGAAGGCCCGCCATTTTGTTTCTGCTCTTTACACGAAACAAATGAATTCGCATTCCGTTTTACAACGCGTAAATAAAACTTATCCATACTTATCAGAAACTTAAACAAAACTGACACTGTCGATTATTTATTAAGAAAGATTTAACGATTCGTGGGTAGCGTTAATATTTCCGTGGTCGTTTTTCATCGTTTATTGTTAGAGATTTCGTAGCATTTTCGACGAGTTAGTTAGTAGTAGTGGATAGTAGAGGCAACTACGGTGATATGATTGTTTTGTACACAACAAATTTTAATATTTTCGATTTTTAACATTGCTTAGGCGTTTCTGTCAGATTTCGTGTATTTTTTCGAGTACGTGTACTGTTCGTCCAGCAGAAGGTAGCAGTGATTTCTCTTACGCTTAGGTTCTTGTGTCCCCACTCTACCTTCCCCTTCTACGCCGCGGACAATCACGTGACGCGTCTCATCTCTGTCGCGCAGTTCTCCGACAGAGAGAGGGTAACTTGTTCCCCTCAATTCGTGCTCCCTCCCCTCGCCCGGCGACACTGTCTCAGCATCACTGCTGTTCCAGTCACACTGATACGCGAATTTGCTGTCCTCGCCAAGCGATTCGACCAATCGCGGAAGACGTGTAGCGCGGAGTAGGGATATCACGTGGTCCCTACAAGTTTCTCACTGCCATCTGATGGACGAAGAGTACACAGCTTTACTTGTTCGCTTATAAAAATTTGATTTTTGATTTCTTCATTGCCAAAATGTTTACAGATACCATAACCACGAACAAAAGTGCACACTATAATCCCATAACAGCAAGTTAAACAGTTTTATGATAAACAAATTTTTAAACGAGTAGGGAAGATCAAGTATGGTTGTTTATGATTACCCCGAAGTTAGAAATCCGAAAGATAGATTAAAATTTGTTGTATAGTGTTATCGCAACCGTTCCTCAGATAAACAATTTAAAACCTCAGTAGGAAAGTGAGAAACATTCGCTTACCAAACCAGCACGCCTTAGAATATCAATAAATACTCTATCATGTTAACTGAAGCGGCAGTTGTCGGAAGTTTCTTTAAAAGTCGTTCATCTGCGGAGGAAATTCCAAAGAATTTGTTTATACTTGTTTACACCAAGGAATTCGTTATACCCGTTTCAAGTTCGTATCGATATCTCGTTCTATCGATGCAGGTCTCGTTTGATTCATATTGCTTCGAAGGTAAGACTGTGTTCAAAATACACTATTCATTGCTTCTTTAGTTTAGGTTTATATTGGTACTATTTCGTTAATATTAGAACGATGACGTTGAAATTGTTCGTCGTGTCTCGAATTTCAATTTTATTCAATTTTCAGTTCGCCAAACCGCGAACGTACATCCATCAACTTTAAATGTGATATTTCAAACTGTGTCGGTTGTCGTTCAAATGTCGAAATTTATTCTAACACATTTAACAGTACTTTTTTGTTGTTTCGCTGCTCGTTTCCTATAAAATAATTTCTGTGAAAATAAATGATGTCAATCGTAACATTGGTGAAATGAAATCAGAAACATAATCAAATATATGTTCATAAATTAAATGTATTGAATAAAAATATAATAACAAACTGAATGTATCGAATAACCAGATACATATTTTATAATGTAAAAATGTAAAAATAAATCAACAGAAAAGAATAACATGTTTTATATATATATATAGTATGTTTGTATGTATGTACACAATATACATGGATGTATACGCACACAAGTATTATTAAATAATAACATTATTCGTATTTTTGGCCGATTCGCGAACACTACTTGCTTTTCATGAGTACCACGGACGTATTTTGCAATTTTTATAATCCAATAATATTGTAATAATATTATTTAATTATTTTTTTTAATAATTGCAGAACACAGTCGTGCATGATACATGTACATACTCTTTTATACATATTAGTACAATTCGTTTTTTAATATAATCTTTTTATGGGAACAACTGTTTTCTACACACGGGTCGATTTGTTTGTCAATAAATAGTTATAAGCAAAGAAAAATATTTTAATTTCAGAGACAATTTTTTATCTCAAGATGTATTGTAATCTTAATTTTGTAATCAAATATAGTTATGTTGCAAAGTTTCATTGTTTAAGATTGGATGTTTCGTTTTATATATTAATTATTTATAAGGGTCAGTTTCGATGTAGCAAATTGCCGAAGCTAGATAAATATTTATACATCGTCAAATAAAATGTTGATATTCATTTGTTACACCCGTATTCGTGTACATTGATTGTCTCTACTTATGGTCGGTAATGAATCATCATCGACTAATATGTAATAAGTAGAATATAGATTGTTAACGTTTCAAGATTTTAATATTTTAATAATATTGCTGTTTTGGAGACTCTTCCAATTGAAATTTTCTTTACTTTTACTTGTTGACTGATTAATATATGAATGATGTTGATTAATATAATTAATAGTATAATATAAACAAGAACAAAATAATATTATGTTTCAATACTATAATATTATAATATAAACAATAATATTATATTTATCAAATATTATAAAAAGTTTTATAATATAAACAATCATAATATTATATTGTAATAAAAATTGCAATGATTATTTTCAAATAAGAGTCGAATCAACCAATAAGAGTAGGTTTGCACGTAATCGAGGGAAAACGGTGTAGCATGAACACGAAACGAGAGAAATTGCGCGAAGTGTTGCAATATGTCCACATTTTGCCGGAGGGATTAATTTTCAGTTTCTGGACCAATCATTTTTCCTGCTGTATTTTTTCGTGGTACCATCAAAACCATTTCGTCCGAGCAATTTTCGATAATATCATATGCCGAATACAATAAAATAAAAGTTACCATCAGGCCATTTTTTGACAGAAATTGAAGAAACAAATACTAATGAACTTTCTTTTCGATTATACAGAGTTTTACCACATTTTAAAGATCAAAATTTTGATAAACAATTATTTAGAAAATAATTATAAAATAGTATTCCTTTGATATGTCACGACTAGAAATTATCATCTAAAAATCGAAAATTGTTTGTAGAACGCTTATCCGAGCGTTGGACACGTCCCGTATTTTTCTGGATTTTTCAGAAACGATTAAACAAGTGACACAATAAAAAACTAATTTTTCAATCTTACCCCATTATTTGTGGATTACCATGGATGCATCTCCGGATTATCGATAAGTGTTTTTTTCCAATTATGTACAGTGCACCACGAAAGTATAGAACGCACTTTAAAACAGTGTCACTTTTTCATGATCGTACTAAACGACCTGACTTTTTTCCAACAATTAGAAGAATTGATTTACCAAATTACATGCAGAGGAGATTTTAAAAAATTGCAATTGCTAAGAATTACATGAGAAAGTAAAAGAATAATATTTGTAATTTTTTTTATTAGAGCCCGTAATGAAAAACTATGATTCTCACCACATTTAATTTGATTTTGATGAAATTTTCAGCATGTGCATAACTAACATAGATTTACAAAACATACATTTTAAATTTTCATTAAGAGAACCCAAATAAAAGAGTTTCAAAAAATGCATTTTTAATTTGCAATCGTGTAAATTGTAATCTTTAGAAAATGTTTTTTTACAGATCATTTAGTAAACCAATGCTTGCAATTGCTTACAAAACATCAGATCGTTTGGTACAATTATAAAAAAGCTATACCGTTTTAAAGTGAGTTCAAATACTTTCATGGTTCACGGTATATCAGCAAGCCGAATCAACGGGGAAAGTTCTGAATGCGCGGATGAACGATCACTATAGCGGTCATGCTTGTTTTATGGGATTAAACAATGCGTGCCGTACCTTCGGAGCTTGTATAATAAACTACCAATACGCGCAGTCGCCAGATCAAAACTTGTCCCCCCACTCTACCTTCCCTCTCTTCCCCACGCATCCACCACGGCCCGGTCACGTGACGCGTTTTGTGTCTGCCAATGCGGTTTTACGCGACGTACTGTCCAGTGTGAAAGAGTGTAAACTAGCGGGACGGGAACGGGGCCAGACGGGTATACCGCACGCTCCACCCAATCCCCATTTTTCCACTCACTCGTAGCTCCCGCCGTTAGTGTGTGTGTCCGTTTCGGTAAATAGCGCGTTAGGGCCAAGAATACGCGTGATAGACAAGAACAGGTGTGGGCTTAGCTCGTACATCAGGCATGTCCAATTCGTAGCTCGCTCGGAGCCATTCTCAAGGAATACCCCCACTTCTCCCAATGCCACCGAGCGCTATGGCCGCCACGCAGTAGCGCGTTATAACTAGTTGGGGCCTTGGGCAAAGTAGAATGTCGGGGCCCCTGACCCCAACTAAATAACTTTATGAGAAAAACGTAGAATTTGGATCTTGGATCTTGGTTTGTGTCCGGGGCCCCCTTTTGCTTGGGGGCCAAGTTGCCTATATGGTAACGCGCCACTGCCGCCACGGGGAGCGGGACTGTGCGCAAATGCATTTTTTCCCTCATCCTTAACAAAAAAAGGGCCAAGAATGCGTGTGAGAATAGGCGTCTACGTTATAGTCTGAACACTCAGATATTCTTTCCGTTCCTCTTGCCTCGTTTCCCTTCCCGCTACAATTCTTACGTGCTCCGCACAGTATAGTTTTACCTACGAAGTATAGTCCGCGTCGTTAACAACGCTGCCTTACGCTAGCTTCTACTTATTATAGTGGAGTTAGTCGAGTGTGAGGCACCATAGAATTGTTTATAGTAAATCGTACGTTTTTGTACATGCTCAAGCACGTTCTACAGAGTATTTTTCGTCCCCGACAGCGGTCGAACTTTGAAAATACTGCTACTTCTACGAAACAAGCGTCCGCCGCCATCAGGATTTCACCATCGAGATTCGAAGTCAATTTTCAACCCTCTTGTTCATAACCGGAAAAATCTCATATTGTTTCATGACCGGGGTTTCATGACGGCCACTGCCCCGCAATGACCACTGTTTAAAATTCTTTACTCGATTTCCACTTTCTCTTCCTATCAACTGTGTAGTTCTTTGAATTATAAACATATAATTTTCCTGAATCAATCTTAAACGCAACATAATTTTAATTATTTTAATATAATCACTGTGTCATTGGATTATTCAAGATAAAAATATTGTTAGCATTCTAGGAGACATGAAAATGTTTTTCAATATTTCCTCAATCTCTATTCGCAACCATATTTTCCCGAAATCAGCTTCAACTGAAAATAATTGAAAAATTCATATATACATCACGTTAACATATAAATTATCGTAACATGGAACTGATATAAAATTGAAAATATAAATCGCAATAAAGAAATATCATTTTAATTGTTGTATGATAAAAAAAACAACGATAGTAATCAAAAACGGAAGAAAAGCCTGCCGACCGAACTGGTCTTGGTAGAACAAAAGCAATTTATTTCAACTAAACGAAACGCACATTCATTTCGTTACATAAACAAATAACAGCAAACACAACAAAACATAACATTTTTTGT
Source organism: Lasioglossum oenotherae (assembly GCA_028455765.1). Lineage (NCBI taxonomy): Eukaryota > Metazoa > Arthropoda > Insecta > Hymenoptera > Halictidae > Lasioglossum > Lasioglossum oenotherae. Next base: position 7,775,579 of record CM052295.1, read on the forward strand.
TTATTCGGTCGAGAGAGCGCAAAGGGTTCTGAGAACTCCGGAATGTAAAAGTATCCAGTTTAAAAAAATACTCTTAAAAGTCGCTTCGCTTAAGAAAACAGTCTCTACTGTCTGCTAATTAGTTAATTATTTACGTTATACGTTACTTGTTATATGCTATGTATAATATATGTATGTATGTATATATATATATTTATATATATATTTACAGAATTGCATTACGATAGACTCTAATCACAATATAGATAAGTTTAGTGCAATAGTTCGCTCGATCGTTATTCTAAAAGAGACTGGTCCTCCTCGCGCGTACATCGATCATGCTCTCGATCGAGCAGTCGAGATCAGAGTGTATGCAACGCATGCCTTACAAACAAAGATGTTCGTGCATTTCGAGAGCTCACGTGCGTCGCCAAGTTAACGAAAATATCCTGTACACCCGTTACATCGGTAGAGCAGTGTTGCCAGATCGAAGATTATCCGGGATAATAGTCGAGGAAATGCTATAGTCAGAATCCAGTGACGTCACCCAGCTATAGTGTAGTCCAGCGCTCGGATTTACTTATTCGCGACGGCCGAGTTTCGAAGGATACGCCCCCTCGATCCTCCCTCGTCTCGCTCCCCGTGACGGTCCTAGTTCTAGCTCCTCAGGCGCGTTTCGCACTCGATATTCGTGGCGCCTAGGAAAACTACAACCGCCACGGGGAACGAGACGCGCGGCCGGGTCGATGGGCGTGGCCTTTGAAACTTGGCCGTCGCGTCGCGAGTAACTAAATCCGAGCGTACTCCAACTCAGTTAGTGACGTCACTAGGTACATCCACTATTGGTACGTTGAGGTGACGTAACCTTTCGAGGGATTTCTTACGGCAACGCTGCAATACAGTAACTGTTTAACCATTCGAGCGTAAAACATTGCTTTTGTTGGTCGCGACAAGTGTTCCGTCAAATGTAAACAGTATTCCTCCTCCATGATCGCATTTTTCGTTGCTGCCTTACTTATTTTCCTATTTTAAAAATCCTTTTATTTGCTAACTTTATCAACTTGCCCAAAAATCTTTGGGAATCTTTCTTAAGAGTTTCGGAAATTTTTCAAGTTTTTATTACTATAAACATTCCTGCAGAAAGTATCCGTTTAATTATTGCACTTGAAACAATTTTTGTGATTGTTGCTATTATCCTCGCTTCTCGAATCAGTGTAACTGTTATCTAATAAAAAATTCTCTTTTTACTGTACAACCCCTCTCGTACGTAAGTGAGAAAAATATTTGTTCACGTTCAAATCAAAATTGAGAACTATTTGATTATTCTTTCACATCCTGCAGCTTGGTGCATTTAAAACATGTTAAAACAGCAACATATTAGCTAAATTCGAAAATCTGTTTTTACCACACAACTACTCGATAAAAAAATATTTCTTCTCTATGAATAAATGTTATTAAATGAAATGTTATTTTAACGATCGTTTTTGTAGTTTTTATAATGATCCACATGGTTGTCGCATTTGAAATAAATGTGTAAAACTGTTGATATTATTTGCGATTCGAAGAACAGCAGAGGAAATACTGTTTGCGGATACCTTAGTCTCAAACTTTCGTTTCATCGCCTCGTCAATTGTTTATAAAAAAAATATGAACTCTGTGGGACAGAAATATTCTTCTCTATTTTGTGGAACGTAGGAAAATACGATTTCAATATTTCCTGTGTGGTTACGTGGTACACAAGTACACGGTAAATATGCACTGGCGTCTTATTGTTGGAATCAGAATAAAAGACAATTGTTTCGAGGTTTGCTTTCCTCGCCGATTTCAGTGATCTTGAAAACGTAGTTCAAGGTCGTTAACATGAGCAAAGAGGACAAAATCCGAAAGAATTGCCGAATAAAGATGTTTCCTTTTCGCGCTTGAATGGTTGACAAACAAATCAATGTAGAAAATGAAACTGGTATTTCTGTTCTGCTGCACATTCACGCGTCCACGCAAAATCGCATAGAATTAGCACGATGAAACTCTGACTTATGGTGTCCATTAGAGTAGTTTACGTGCCGCGTACCCGATAGCCTACGTAGAAAATATAAATATATTCCTATGCAGAATAAATCTGATCTCCATTTTTATCCCTTCTTATTTGGTACCGTGGGTATATACATCGCCGTTACTCCCCGTTTCCATCATTATTCAGGTTGCAAAAAAGCAGCTGTATTAGGTCATAGTCAATCTGCAACCGTTTGTCCGATTTTTGTGAGGTATGTCCGAATATAAGTTGTTGTAGAGTCTCAAGAAATTAAATAATAATAAATTGCGACATATATTATCACCGTAGAAATTGAAAATCTAATTAATCTCCTTTTTTATTGTCCTGGCAAACGAGATTTGTTTATTTAGATCGGACAAACAATTTAAAAGTTATTCAACTTTAGCCAGTTACTTTTTATACAACTTGTACACGTTCATTTATAGGGTACTCGTGAAACCGTCTCGAGTTTTTTTTTTGTGAAACAATGAAAAATGAAGTACTCTTTCGAAAAGTTGTTGAAAATTTAGGATGTGTTTTTATGATCGATCGTAAAATTATTCGTCGTTTTCTTTATTAAAATCAGTTGAATCGTTAAGTGTGATTGTTTAATCATTTGCATAATTCATCACAAACTAGCAAATTTAGTGCAAAGTGAATGGAATTTTTAATTGATCGTTATTCTCTTTTTCAATCACTGATTCAAAAACTCAGTTGCACATTTTACGAACACCCTATGTATGCTTTCAAAATTCATCTTTCAGCGGGAATAGACATGTTTAACTTCAAACAGTTTAACACTTGCAATCACTCAAAAATGGCTCCGTACACTCTTTGAGTTGAAGAAGTTAAAAACGAAATGAAATAAATCAATCCATGAAACACTAAAAATTAGTAATGTCGCGTTTAGTTCAATTTAAAATACGTTACTCTATCTTGAAGAGTGTACACAGACTATTTTGATATCGACGGTACATTATGTTATGTAACGTACACTTTTTTTAACAAGTGACATATTCATTCCCGGCCGGAAATTGTTTAAATGTTACATTTAAAACAGTTTCGTGATTGCTTCAATAAAAAGGCACTAAATTAACATCTACGTTTAATACAACTTTCCATTTCTCACTGCTCTTCGAACAAAATTGAAAATGGTCCACGCCGAAGGACGAATCGCCTAATTGCTCACGTTGAAAATCGACAGATGTCCGTACATTTGGTTCCTTCGAATCTATTGGGGAGTTTCTCTCGCAGCCAGTGTGAAGGAAACAAGCGTTCGAAGTGAGGAGGGATTATGCGAGCTCAACCATTGCGTGGGCGACCTTTGTTATTCTGAACAATTGCCTATATTTCTGGGAAAATAAAAACTCTTCGTGAAATTAATACGATGTCTGATGTAATTATTATTCGTCTCGTCTTTTGAAATCGTCTCTCGTGTTTTCGATTAAAGGGAAAATGGCAACTATTAGTTCATAAGGAATTTTTTAGTTAATTGTAATTCGAATTAACTAGGCAGTTTTTCTAAACTAATAATTCTCTCACATAAACAGGTTTTTTGTACGTAACTTTGTGTACATAACTTTTTGTACAAAACTTCTTCTACATAACTCTAAGTTCTGTCGACTAACATGGTAAGAGAGATTAATGATCCCATGCAATAAAAACAAACTTCACCTTCAAATGTCCCTACGCGCTCACTCATTAAAATGCCATTCAACTTTTATCTACAATTTCAAAAATATCTCAATCTTATGCGACCCATTCTAAATTTTTATTGACTCTTCCACTTTGAAATTGCTTGAAACAACACTAAGAATTTTCAAGAAAATACTATAGCCAATTATCTTTCTTAGAGTTCAGTCGCTCGCGCAAAGGTTGAAAAGCCTGTCTTTCCAGGAGAATGGTACGAGGGCAATCTTATTTAAGCATAGTTACTCGGCAAGTTTCGCGTTTGTGCTAGTAAATTGAAAAAATCGACCAAGTACGAGTAGATAAGTCAATCAAGTAACTCGACACCGGTTTTGTACAGCGTACCTCGCTAAATCTTAAAGTCCGTGATAAATTTAAGGCTTATAATAATTGATCATTATTACCAGCAGAGACTAGAAACGAATAGAATTCAATGATACATTATAATATATTTATATATATATGTATCTTTTATGTAATTATTTTCTCTGTATACGTATTATAGTAAGCCTAATTAGAGATAGTTATATCTGATCTAGGAAGTTTCTCTTTATTCGCTTATTGTTCCTCTATTATTCCTAGTTGGCCCGATAGATGTTCCCAATACGTTTGTGTCCGATCCTCCGTCGCTGCCTCCGTCGCAGCCTCCCGCTGCCATAACGCGATCATAATCGAATAAACACGTCCCTCTCGAGCCGCCGTCGGTCCGAAAAAATCGAATCTCTCGTTGCAGGAAAATGATCTCTGTTTTCTTCCCTCGAGAACCCATGCTCCCCCGAACGTCGCTTCCGCTCGAAGAGAACAACACAACAATCGTTCCTGTGCGTTTAGCGGGATCGTTTTGTGAATCGTCTCCCAGGATCACCAGCTTCTCGGAAGTATCCACCGATTCTGGCTCGCCATCATTACAATAGTCACATTGCCAAGGACTTTCCAGCTTTCCAGTTTTTCGATGTGGTAGTTGTGGTCGAAGGGACAGCAGAGCTTCATCAGTTTCGATCAATCAGCATCTCATCATTTCAATTTCATTTTCTACCTATCTTCTTTCCTTCACTGCTTCGACGCATTATGGGACTAAAGGAGGATTGTGATTTTTTGTTTATTTTAATGAAACTGGTCCATTTTTCATGGTTCAACCTCTTTTTCTGACTTTCGTTAGCACTTTCCTTCAGCGATTTAGGATTTATTACTTGTGCTTCTTTATAAATCATTGAACTTAGGTTCTCATCGGTTTTGTATCGTTTCTCGATTCTTCCTCCAAAGTGGAATTAATTCGATCACAGGATTGTAGTTTGATGAAGAGTTTCGAGCTTCTCCGCGTTGCTAACATTCTCCCACGGTACGATAAAATCCTGTAGTCGGAGTTCCGGAGATGCAGGCAGCTCGCGTTCTTCACTCGGCCGTTTAGTGTCGTTTTGGTCCACGGCGAATTCTTCGGGGAACTGTGTCTTGAGAATTTAGATTGTCTGGTTTTGGAATCGACTCTTCTGCTGCAAACCAATATCGAGATTTTTAGTAGTTGTTCTCTTTGTTGGCGTAGAAGAATATGAACGTTACCTGTTCTATTCACTTCCTTGTCAAAGCTTGAAATGTGGTCGTACTTATCCTAATGAGTATCACTGGTTCGAGGATTACGTCTCCTTTTCCTTGCCACAGAAGCATATCAACGATATTATCCGTTTTCTTCTTCGTCAAAAATTGAAATAATGAAACTGAGTCGACCAACATTGTCTCTTGCATGCCACTGAAGAGAATATGTTAATTTGGAATCGAATTAATTCCTGTGATACTTATTCGACAGACATCGTCCTCAGCAGTGAAAATGGAAAAATTTCTACAATCCAAATTACAGATTCGACCAATAATATATTATATAATTTCTTCCTCCGCAGAAGCAAAAATAGATCTGCCAATGTGTCCCCCAACACCACCGTCTCTTTTATTTACTTTCATTTTCTTGCAGGAGTTCAGATAAAATCAATTCCACAAATATCACTCACATGCTACCCCATCCCATTTTCTGAGCTATAGAAAATCACTGATTGCACTTCACTCTCTGCTGTCTTCTATATACAGTTCCCGAAATCCGACAATTCCCACTCGAAACCCTCACTCCCACACCAACCCCCATATTCCTCCGATCCGTAGTCTTCGCAAAAACTCTCGGTGTCATGAATAATGGCGTCTGTCGCAGCTCTGCTCGATCATGGATATCCACTTTCTCGCATCGATATATCCAGAATTCTTCGTCCCGAATCCAGTCTCCGGCGATCCTCTCCGTGTTTACGGCACTCAATTCTATTCACAGGCTGCGTCGTACTTCCTGGTGTCCGTTCACAGCCGGGATAGAGCCGTCCGGATTTGTCCAGTTCCCTCGCAGGATCCTATTCTTCACCCTCGAATTGTATTTTTCTATGTTTCATCAGAAGCACTTTTGAGGTTGGGCTCCTGATAGGGAGAGAAAGAAAGAAAGAATGAAGGAAAGAGTGAGGAAGGAGAGTGGTTCAGAAGCTTTCGCTGAGCATGTTCGGAGCGACGCTGGTTATGGTAACACGGGGTAAAGTCCACGGGATTGTCGGTGATCGCGAAACAGATGGCACGAGCACGCCGGGGGCTTTCTGTTACACGTCGTCTTCTATACTTCTCAGGGGGATTTGTTGCTTTTGTGCCACCGCGTTCAGCACGTAGCCCAGGTGGTCCAATTTCTTGTCCATCACGGACAACTGCGGACAGAAATCGTTCCCATGTAAGAATCAATCTTTCCAGAAAAACCCGTTCATCCCCGGGGAGGACGCGCTCTTCAGGGATCGGGCAGAAAGGTCAGTAAATTGCGGCTCAGTGCGCGAAAATAAAAATTTTCACCCATCAGATCGGCTGCTATTTTACCTTCGAAGCCCTACATACTTTTGGAATGAGTCGTACAAATTAATTCGTGATCCTCTTTTTGAGAATTTGTTGACTGGCTAACGATTAAAATTTGTTCTCTAAAACGATCTCTGGCACTTTCGATGCATATAGTCACTCTTATAAACAGACCCTGAACAGACTCAGAAATTAATTCGTGACCAGTGTTGGGAATTAAATAATCATTTAAATAAAAATTTAAATAACATGTTATTTGTTATTTGGATATTCAAATAAAAAGCAAAAATAATTTATTATTTCAGTAAGTCTAAATAGAATTATTAAAAATAATAAAGTTAATTGTTATTTACAAATACAAATTCAATTATTATTTGCATTGACAAATAATAAATTAAATTGTATTTTTTTTATGGCAAAGGTTGCTATAGCAGACAAAAAACGCGCACCTGTTCATTACAAAATACAAGAAATAAGATAAGACCAAAAACTATTTATTTGATTTCCACCTCACAATCCAAATAATAAATAATCTTTCATTTGCAAGAAATTAATAAACAGATCACTCTTGGAATTATTTACATTACTTTTATTTAAATAATAAGTGTAGTTATTATTTGCAATTAAAATCACACGTTTATTTATTATTTAAAATAAAATTTGCCCAACACTGTTCATGACTGTTTTTTTGAGAATTTGTTGATTGGTTACTAAAAATTAAGATTTATTCTCTGTAATGATCCCTGGCACTTTCTGTGCATGTATAATTCTTTACAAAACGATGGCACACTGCGAGATCTATAATTTTTTAAAATTAATTACAGTAAAGCACCATCTTGTATGACACTGAAATTAATGTACATAGCTGTCATAAAACACTAGTATCAAGATACACACTGCAGAGGGATGATCTGCAAATGAAAAGGGACAGTGGATTCTGAAAATTAGAACACTGGAAAAAGTGAATATAAACATATACATCCTACGTGACCTCGTCTTCGAGTTAAGTATTGGCATAATCTGGTAGAAACCTGGAAGTACAGGGTGGCTCAAAAGTTACCAGAGCATCTGAAATGCAGATTTCTTGATGAAAGAATAAATGTGAATTTTTAACAAATGAAACGTTTCGTTAAAATGGTCTAGTGAAGTTTTAGACCAGCATTTGCAGTTGAACTAACTCTACCTATCTGTTTGCAAACAGAATTCAATATCTGACGTCGGACCAGATATTCTAATTCTGTAAACACTTCGTCTTTTAGTCCACAGAATTCTATTCAGATGCAAAAGAAGTCATGTTGAACACCTCTTGTGGAGCTAAGCAGATACAGTGTGTTACCGAAGAAATTCGCTATAACTTGAAAATAAGGTCAAGTAGGCTATATGCATGAACTTCTTTATTGTTTTTATTGTGCAGAATACGCGATATCTTGCGTTACCATCATCTTCTGAAGGGAATCGTGAATTATTCATTCCCATTAACACCACGTATCGTATTGTTGACGTGTATGTTTATTAATTACAGTGTTAGCAAGCTCGAACGTCAATAATGGTTAACCACTTAATCATGCAGTGTGGATGTAGTATGAAATGACAATGCGCATTCGAATGTAGCAAACATCATTGAATTTGCAACACGACATGTACATGAACTAACTACATGTATACATACTACATACTTTATATGTACCCTAACCTACCAAACGAGAAACAAAACACAGTTTTGTCATCATGCCAGCAGCCATGTTTACATGAGTAACTCTTCTGTATAGTAATCAAGTACATATAATGCATATGTTATTTACAATAATATTGTATGAAAATTTGGACAAATAGCAAACAGAAGTTTCTGCACAATTTTCAATATATATTTTTAGTAATTCTGTTAAATAATCTTCTATTATTCTTTTTCGTATAATTTGACAAAATTTAATTGTATCTGCTAGAATATTTCCAGTTTCATTTGATAGAATTTTCATGGAGTTGCTACTGGAGTCCGAGGAGTTATTTTTAGTAATTCTGTTGAATAATTTTATATCCTTTGTTTTCGTATTATTTGATAAAATTTAATGGTATCTGCAAGAAGCCGTTCTCAAATTGTTCAATAATTTCATAGAATCTTTCCAGTTTCATTTGATAGAATTTTCATGGACTTGCTACTGGAGTTCGAGGAGTTATTTTTAGTAATTCTGTTGAATAATTTTATATCCTTTGTTTTCGTATTATTTTGATAAAATTTAATGGTATCTGCAAGAAGCCGTTCTCAAATTGTTCAATAATTTCATAGAATCTTTCCAGTTTCATTTGATAGAATTTTCATGGACTTGCTACTGGAGTGTAAGACGTGTGGTTTCTAAGACGTCCATTCCGAATTTGAGAACAAATGATGCAGGATAAGGGGTAACTCACTTGCTGCTCAACCCTGTACAGGCGCGCGCCTATCGTCATTTGCTTCACGTTGCCTGCCCGGTCGATTCCTGCCAGATAGCTGCCTGGCTTGCCCAGGGTTTGGTCCAATCTCCTCTGCAACTCCTGTGAAAAGTCATCAGTTACACTATCAGTTAATTTTCTCGGACAAACAGATTTTAATAGAAAATTTTAATATGCTATACAATCCTCATTATATTCATTCATCACCCTATAGGGGAGGGAATCATTTTCCTCCAATAGAAATAAGAATTTTGCAATCTTTTATTTTATACTTTTTCGTTGTTTACCTTTTATGAAAATTATTGATTGAAACGAGATCATTAAGCTCGCTTTTAATATAGCACAGTCTTTGGGCATCCTATTAATAGGCTTCCGGTTAGTCAACTGTTAATAATAAATAAATCCGTTGAACAATACATATATACATCAGCGATATGTATTCAGGTCTGGTATTGATTTTGCGATTACGTGCAGCATTCGCAATAAAATTACTGTACAATATTATAATCAGTTACTGTTTATTTGATGTGAATATAGTAAACAAAAAGAATAGATAAATACTTAAAACAAAAAGTTAACTTCTTAATGAAATTGAATGCTAATAAGTAGACTACGTATCTTTATCCAAAATAAAAATTGCCTGCATCGATTGCAAGAAAGGGAAACCAAACTGGATGTCATTTCGTCCCTCAATGATTTTAATAGAGGATAAATTATATATTGACATCTTCAATTTTTCAAATTTTCCAACAATTTTGAATTTCATTTAATCAATCTTTCTATAAATGCATAAAGATCCGCAATCTACTAATAAATTTTGTAAGTTAATTCCAAATGATTTGACAACTATCCACATAGTTAAGTCTGATAAAAAGAAATGACTCAAACAAAGAAGTTTATTGGCAAAGAAAAGTATTGACCTTCACGTAACCTTAAACGTGGCCAACCAGTAAAATATCGATGAAACAATGGAGTATTACAACGTGCTATAACCGGATATTTCATTTAGCAAATACGGTATATTTATTAATGTGATATATATTTCAATTTTGTCATTGATGATATTCAGACAATTTTCTGAAATTAGTTTTTCTATCTCGAATGTGACAGCTGTTTATTTAACCTGATCTACATAAATTAAGTAAATGGCGATCTTTATATCTTCTGGGTCAAAATAGACCCAGTATCGGAGTGGACACTAAACCTATCACTGACACATGAACGATTTTACATAATTTATTTCATAATTGTTAGATTATGAAGATCTTCCCGTGCGAAATATCTTATATACATATCTGCGAAACTAGTGCGCGGATAAAAAAAGTATCCAACGAAAATTGCTGGTCTTTTTATAAGATCCCATAATAAAAAATATAGGTTTCCATTTGAAAAAAACAAAGTTGACCTTCAAATGACCTTGAAAACGCCACCCAAATAAAAAACTGATACTGCCCCCCCTCTTTGCGCCTCGAAATCCTTAGACACGTGTTTCGCACTTTATTAATATGTTTCACACTTTATTAATATGTTTCATAGTTTTCGAGATATTCGGCTGGAAAGTTTTTAAATGAACTTATTGAAGAAATTTTGTTATTCAAGTATACATTATAATAAAAACCTTGAGAACACCAAATAAATTTAATCTCGACATTCTGTTTAATAAACAATGATATACCACAGACAAGATATAATACAATTGTTTGAGGACAGTGTATTGTCTCGAGAGGTAACACCTAGATACTTTCACATTTAAGAATTCTACAATTTTTATTAACAAGTTAATCGTCGTGCCTGAAATATACAAGAATCTTTGTATTTTCCCCTACATGTGTTTGAAAATTGGCTACGCATATAGCCTTTGCAACTGATTGTAGTTTCGGGAACAAAGGCAACTATTGTATCAGGTATCATTTCTCATCAGAGAAATGGAGATCGTGCTTCGACAATTATTATGTCACTGCCAATCGAGGATCGTATAAAGTGATGTCAGCGCACAAGACAATGGGGTTGTCAATACATGGCAAGGACCGGGTTAGTCGATTGGGTGTCGATATAATGCAATGCCAATCCGAAGCGTATCGAACAGCATCCTGTGTGCTTTATGCTTTTTCATATTTTCTATCAACAACCAATATCAATACGAGCAAATAAATAATATCTAGACTGCGGGTCTTTATGCAAAATAAAAGTTTTCCGACTGAACTGCACGGAACAGAATTATTTAAGGATGTTCTGGAGGTACAATGGGAGACAAATGTACAAGAAATTCGAAATCCACCAATACATGGCAATGAAAGCCATTCATGAGTATATTTTGCATTAAACTTTTGCGAATACTGTACCCTCTAATTTTTTTGCTCTGTGTAACTGTTTAGTGAATCCTAATAAATTTTGAACATAATTAATTACCTAATTTTTACTACATATAAAAAAAACTGGAGTTTCTAGTTGCGTTTTTTCAAGGCTTAAATAGAGTTTCAAGTGGAATTTTATGAATTCTCGATAAGAAGACGTGTTAAAATGTGTAAACTGTAAGTTGCTATAACCCAAACTTTGGTAATTACATTAATTTAGTAAGAATTATATCTTGTCAAATTTTCAAAAATTTTGTTGCGCGTTTTTATATACCTCCAGAACATCCTTAACTTCTCTCTGACTGTTTACAACGACTTTATTCTGCGACTTTTACGTGTGTAGCTACGAATCTCCTCGTTTCCGGTCTCCGGCATTCACGTGGGAATGTAAACATTAATATTCGTATTAGCACAGGACCCACCAAGATTTTCAAGCGCCTCAAAGCAACCGGTTTTTCCCTTAATCAAAACTCCATCCTGCCAGCTTGCTCCGGCAAACGCATCTCGAACTTGCATTCCGTAACAGCTTCGTGGCTGCAGATTTCCCCGGCAGTTTGCATCACTTGGAGCAAAATCTGTTTTTAACTGTTTGCGACATCAGTGATTTCTCAAAGTATATTGATCTCCTATAAATTGATATGAAAGGCCGAACAGATTTCGAAATTTAACAGATCGGGGAAACTACGATTTTGACTAACTTCAAATGGAAACTAAAATTTAGTGATCCAACTGCACACTGTTTATACAGGGTGTCTCAATTTTTTCCTTCGCGAACATGTCCTCCGATAGTCATCTTATTTTTCCCATTGTGTGCAATCTATAAAAACACTATAATATTTCCATAATAGTACATCTTACTCGAACAACACGTTATTTAATACATTAATTAAATATAGAAGGTGAGTCACCTAAAGTTGCCACCTCAAAAATCGTTGTTGCTTTTAAAGCCTAAGTATGAAGTCTACAAATAAGGGGCTTCGAAAATTAGTGAGTGATCAACGAGTAGATTGCGAATTTTTAATGGTCAATGCAAAATAATAATGTTCTGTTATATGGACTAGGAGCTACTTAGAAAGTTTATACGTGCATGGGTAATTATAGTCACTGAATTCCTAATGAAAGGGACTCTCATTGCAGGTGCTTAAAAAAGGGTGGTTCCATTAAAAAAAATGAAGGTGACCTTGATATCTCTAAAAAAAAATCACATGAAAACAAAAATGTTTTTGTTCTCTGTTCTTCAGACATTTGACGTATCTTTAAAAACAACAAAGAAATTTGAGGTGGTTGTTATATTGATATGTACTTGAATAGAGAAATTCGCTGAAAATTTTCTTAGAGAAACATATTTATAATTTAAATATTTCTAAAAGAACAAATCAGAAGCAAGTCATTTGGACTCATCCGGTAGTTCTAGTATTAAATATCTCAATTTAAATATAAATGGAGTTAGGTCACTTTCAAAATAGAAACGGCTCAATTAAATATATCACAATATATTTTTTACTGAATCATTAAATGTTTCGTAGGGGCCGATTGGAATGGGACACCCTGTATAAGCAGGTTTTCTGTGCTTCTGAGTCAACATCATACACTCGGAAGTATTATGAGCAAATTAGTTTTTTATCTCGCGCAGCATTGTTACCGATGCAATCAATTGCACGCCGCCAATGCACGTCAACCGCACGTACTGTAAAAAGCGCTCGTTTGTCTATATTCAGCGTATGAATCGCTGCATGGAAACCGTTCGCGCAGCCTAGTTCTGGGGCCGATTGTAAAATACTGAACACAGATTCGAACGAGGAAAACGGAGTGCGCAAAATGCTCGTGAATATTAGATTCTACTCGGCTATTCTCTGTGACCAACAGCTTCCCCTGATGTACCGAGAGTGGGTTGTGGAGGACCTATGAAAAAGTCAGTTTCCAATCCTTCCGACAAAAGATACTGGAACTGCTCCTTTGCACATTGTCATCTAGTCGTCTGACGTAAAGCTCTGTTTTATGCAAGATGAAAATTTTCAACATCAATTGCAAGAATGTTCAATTCACTCATTGAAATTATTAAGAAAAGGAACAAGTATCTATGTAGATTGTGTCCCCACTCTACCTTCCCCTTCTACAACGCTAGTCTGACTACGGTCACGTGACGCGTTCCGTCTGTGTCGTGCACGTGTACGGTACTGGTAGAGAGAGAGAGAGAGCATAACCTTTTTCCCCTCAATTCGTTCTACCTCCCCTCTATTATTGGGTTGGGGACGAAGTTTCTTCGTATTTTAATGCAGAAATGAATCAAGTTCTTTCCATATTTTAAACGAAGTGTACGAAATCAAGCATGTGCCGTTTTGATCGACCAACTTTTGCCATTTTTGAGGTGAAACCATAATCCCGTCACTGTAAAAACAAAATTTTTATTTTGCATAAAAATCTGCAGTCTAGTAATCACTCTATGATATATCGCCTTTCAGACGCACTCAAGTAATGCCAGATTCGATTAATATTAACCGAGTTACGACATGGTAAGCCGATGTATCGGTAGGATACAAAGAAACTTTTTCCCCAACCCAATATTTTTATTTTGCATAAAAATCCGCAATCTATCAATCACCACAAACTAAGAGCTGAAAGGTTTGGAATGCAGGGTCAAAACTCACTTTGATTCGCACCATCATGTTCAGGTGACCTTGGCTATACTGCTCGATGACGTCGCGCACGTCGTACGGTTTACGAGCTTGCTGGAACTTCCTCCTCGCGACGAAGTACTTGATCTTCCTGATCGCTCTTATGGCGTTTCGATGTGCTTCGGTCAATCTGGAAAAAGTCAAGTAAATTTGATTTTTCAAACGGATCTATGTATATGAGGCACGGATTCTCCAGGCACGTCTCGGAATGGGCATTAGCGTAGAATAGTTGTCATTAGACTGAGGATTTTATGCATTTATGGTAAAAATGAGTGGGTGCAATGTAAAACAACAGTAGAAAGGTTACAATGATTTAAAAGAGTGCAAATCTATTTTTCTTAGCTTGTTAAAATGATTAAAGTAAGAAAATTTGTATTTTGCATAAAGATCCGCAGTGTAGTTATCATTTTTTATCGCGACCTCGTTTTCTCGTCGTTGATTTACGATCACGATAATTGATTTTCCCGTGGATCAACTTCAGGAGATCACGATGGGTGTAACAGACGTTCAAGTAACAGCATTTGTAATACGATCAATAATTCGGGAAGCGTTGAGAACTGACAATGAGTGATCGACTTAGCTTGTTCTTCGCTTTTCAGCTGTTGATTCGGCACCGGGAACGTTCTGTTTGTACAGGGTGATTCAGTCAAGCGTTACACCTAAATTACATGTCAACTATTTCGTAGGTTGAGACGAAAGTTGTATGGTTTCAAGCCTAATACAGGGTGTCCCAAAATTCGTGAAAATCCCGAAAGGGGGTGGTTCCTGAGACCATTTCAAGCGACATTTTCCTTTGCAAAAA
>CM052295.1:7790495-7845615 GCA_028455765.1 Lasioglossum oenotherae
GTGGCAACTCGCGCCTAGGTCGCGCTCTGATTGGTCCGTGTTTTTCGTTAATAACTCCTGAACAAAGCCGCGGATAACATTTTTGCAAAGGAAAATGTCGCTTGAAATGGTCTCCGGAACCAACCCCTTTCGGGATTTTCATGAATTTTGGGACACCCTGTATATGCATAGGGTGAACATTATGAAGCGTCACAGACGAGTGTCTCCAAAAATATTGATTGTACGCAAAAATGTTTCAGATGAAAGTTGTTCAATACCGAGGGGGACATCATGTGGTGGGACTTTTATTTTTCCCGATATACACTCCAAGGTGAGGAGAAGGTCACCTTGATTTTTTTAAATAGAAAGAGCTACTTTCTGTATCACGAATCGTTTGACTATCGAATTCTGAGTAAAAATGTATTGACCTCCATATGTCCTAAATCTAATAGTTAACGAGATATTATCGAAACAATTTTCCTTCTTCTTTGGATAATATCTTATTAATTATTAAGTTTAGGACATATAAAGGTCAACACTTTTATACTCAGAATTTGATACTCTATCGATCTATGGTACAAAAGATAGGACATTCCATTTAGAAACATTTTTGCGTACAATCAATATTTTTGAAGATATTCGTCTATATCGCTTTATAAAGTTCACCCTGTACAATTAGACTGCGGATGTTTATGCAATTTTAAGAAAGTGGAATAAAATAGAATCTTATCTTCCGTGATAGTGGTCGTTTTAGATCTGAAATAATGAAAATCGTACTAAATTCTGTCATGTTCTATATCCTAATATTTTTTTGAAAATTTTCAAAAGCCATAATTGCATAAAGATCGACAGTCTACATATAATGAAAATAATTAGTATCTTCCTGCTTTGCTTTTTTGTCGAGATACGAGGGTCACCTTGAATTTCTTTGGAATTTTATTGGGACCTCTGCTCAATGACAGAAAAGTACGAGACTTATATCTCGTAACTCTAAATTGGAGTGGTTTGACAATATTTCGTCGGCTACTTTGGGAAACGATTTCGCGTCCCGTCCTCGCAAAGTAGGGACGGGGGTGGGGGGCTAGACGTACGCAAATGAAAAGGAAACGTAGAAAGGAGGTTCCGCTTATCAAACGGGCGAGGGATGCGTCGCGGATTCACCCGCCAAGGGGGTGAAGGGGTGGTAAATCTGGCCACGACTGTCTTTGTGTGAAGGGTTCGAGTGTTGCGCGCCGCAAAGAATGTAGGCCGTCCGCGGAGCGGAGTAATGCACCGGTGAAAAAAGCACTTACGTTCTGTACTTTTCAAGAAAAAAAGCCTTTCACCGAGAACCACCGCCAACGCCGCGAACTATCGTTCCATTCCTCTTCCGAGTCCCAACAAAGTAACAATATGCCAAACGTTGCGATTCGTTTTCGAAAATATACGTATCAGTTGCCACCCCCGATAAAAACGGTTCTATCAAAATGGCGATTATTCGTCTCTTTTGTTATTCACTGTTGCTTTGATCATCCGAGTCACTAGGAGTGCTCATTGCATTAGCTTGTCTCAAAAGATTTTTTCGCCACGTGCACGTTTATTTTTAGTGAATACGTATAAGAATGATGCAATCAATTGTTCATTAATGTTATAATAATTAAAACGTAAGCAATTTTTGTTGGGAAATCAACATGCAGGAAATTTTTCTGTTCTTTATGTGCGTCTTCAACAGCGAACAGAAAATTGATTTCTGTCGCTTAATTCTTCTCTATTTTGTGCAGCAAAAGAATTGGAAATTATAAAATAAATGGTATTGTTTATGTTGATACTGATATCGATAAATTATACAAACTAATAACTGCAAGATAGCATACAAAGGAAATGTTCGTCCTGTACGAATGATTACGTCGAAATTTCGGGATGTTGATTAATTGATCGGTTCCTAAGGGCGAAACACGATGATTCCCAGTGGTGGAATCGCACGACAGTTTGGCCTAATTAAGCTGTGGTCGTTCAATGTCTATAATCTCGCGCAAACTGCATCGTATTTCAATGTCCAGGTCTATCTCCTTGCGACCATCACTTATATCTTCAAATAGTTTGTTTCTTGTAAATTGGCGCCTTAAAAACCGATACCGACGTCGTAGCAGCAGTAAATTTTACTCCTTGCGACAATCACTTATTTTTGAATAACCAAATTCTATGCTTCGAATTATAACTTTAAGTAATGAAAAAAATAAAATTCGTTTAAGACAAGACTATACGTTATACATAGTAACATGTGATTGGTGAGAGAACGTTCGGAAAATTATGCGTAGGTAGAAACAATGACAATATCGGCTCGGTCGTCTGCGCTCTCTACTCATTGTCAGTCTTCTCGAAAACATAAAATCGATTAAATCCCCGGAAGGCAGCCGCTGTTGTGGTTTACGACAATATTGTTCCGCGATTGGGGTGGTGCTTAACAGTGCACTGAAACTGGCGCATGCATCCAACCTTCGCCCGGTTAGGGTCTTCAACGTGTACTTACGTCCTGACTTTGTCAAAATGGTTCAAGTTATGGTACCATAATGGTACAGGATGATTTTCATGAATTTTATATTCACAGAGATTCCATTCACTTCATTTATAAAAGCGATTATCAATGATAATTTTTAGTTACTTGAAGTTCTCACCTCAATAATCTAATTAATTGCAGCATTATTAATTATTTTATAATTATTTTTAAATAATTTCATAGCTGCAGTTTTCGTTCGATATAAGAAGAGAATGTTTGCTTCGAAATAAGAAGATTGCTACGCTTTCGTCCTCTTTTGAAGTTGTCCGCACAGTGCCCAAACGAGAGGGTATGTCATATTCTGTCCTTCTCTTTATGGGACTCGCACACCCTCAGCCCACTCAAGAACTCAAACCGAATCGGCACCCTAATTCGCAATTCATCGAAAGACGTCTCAAGCCGTCGTCTTATATCGAAAGATGCATTGTCGCCAGATTCAGACTTGTCTCCCACTCTACGATGCTATTCCCCTTCTACGATGCTATTCCCCCACGCTTCAGCCACGGCCCGGTCACGTGACAAGCTTCGTCTCTGCACGTAGCTACTGTCACGTGACTAATCCGGCGCTGACAGAGAGAGGGTAACTGTACTCCCCTCAATTTCCCTGATCTGGCGACACTGGGATGAATATGTCCGTTATTTTTCCATGGAACAGCACGTTATTACTAGACTGCGGATTTTCATGCAATTATTTTGCTATAATATTAGTATTTATATATACTAGGATATGAAATATGGCAGAATCTAGTACGATTTTAATTTATTTCAGTCCTAACAAGGCTACTTCCACGGAAAATGAAATCTTATTTAATCCCACTTTCTTAAAATTTGCGTAAAAAAAGTGAAAATTGCATAAACATCCGCAGTCTAATTATTACATTAAAAATATTATTCACAACGAACTTGTTGAACCACGTAAGAAAAATCGTACAGTGTCATTTAAAAATATGGACGTGATCTTACTTTTTGTCAGGAAAGATTATATTATTACTATTTTTATATTTGCAATTAGAGTAGAATATCGAGAACTGATTTTGTTTCGAGCATTTTTTGTCTCACATGACCAGAAGTGCCTGCAAAATTGTGATGACCCGCTGAACAACCTGTATGATAAATAATTAGACAGCGGATTTTATGCATTTATGACAAAAATGAGTAGGTGCAATTTACGACAGCAAAAATATTACAAGAATTTAAACATGCCATTATATTATTTTCAACCTATAAGATATATCAAGAAAGAAATTGAATTTCTAGAACATTTTTATTTCCCAAAAGATCCGCTGTCTAACGATAATAATAATGAAATACTGTTCAGGGAATTTTTCAATTGCTTTTCGATTCTGTGCTCGTAGTTGATCGCGCGGGTTCGCTCGTGACGCGCGAGAACCAATATTTTAATGCTTCCTTTGACCGGACCAAAGTATTTCTGGCGTTTTGTGCAGCAACAAAGGAGAAATCTGATCGAATTACGGAAATGTTATAGATCGAGTACCGTCTAACGTTAACGAGATCCGGCCGCGTTGAATCGAATATATGTATACGTTGCGCCGAGCCGGGGCAGGGTCTACTGCAGACCGTGCATGCTGGACGAAAATTCTCCGGTAATATCGATTCCGCATGCAAAATGAAAGTAATTTGCATGAAGATATAGGCTCCGCGGCTTTCCTTCGCCCTGATTTTGTTCCCCGCTATCTACACCCCCGACGTGAGCGTGAAATAGCTCGCCGATACTCCTCTCTCGAACGCCGGCCAGCTTAGAACTTCTTCCTTTTATCTCTGCTTTCATTTTACTCTTTCCTGCTTTGCTTGTTGCTGGATTCTTCAAGAGCGTTGCAACCGGGACACGCAATCTACGCGGATTTGCATATCGGGTGAAACGAATGTTAATTTATTCTTATTAGATTTGTCAACCACGAAATCAAAATGGCTCAAAGAATAATAATTTCAAATAGTTAATCGAAGGCTGATTAACAGAATTCTTTCAATGACACTGTTCAATTTAACAATGCTGGTACAATTTACCACGAACACCCTGTATAGCGGCGTTTTAAATCCGGAAGAAAATCTGAAGCGAAGATAATGGCCACATTCCAGTGAAATGCCACTCTAAGTTGCCTTTGGGACACAAAGAGTTAAGTACCGTGATCTCAAGAGCTTCCGATGGTTTTTTGCGAAGTTTTTTTTTTGTTGCGGCTGTGAACGGAAGATGGACGACTATCTAATCCTATGTAAATGGTATACATAAACCACGACTCGTAAAATAGTGGTCCCTGAGCTTTCTGGGTTAATGTTGTGTTTTTATCGTTGTACGGACTGTGTGTTCTTCGAGGAATACACACCACGGTATTCGTCTGAATCGACCTTCTTTATCCTGGGACAAAGTTTTCCAAACATCCTGCTTGTACAGTCAGTGTAAGAAGTACTTAAAACGAATAATATTCTCAAACGAACTTTTTTTGGGATTTTAATAGAATTAGTTTACTAGCTAATTTGCAAATAATTTATTTTTGAATTGGTCGCAATTGTAAAGAAAAAATTCAAGGTCACAAAAAAACTAACTTCGCTTAAAGAACTTAAGAATAAATTGTTACTATTTATTACTTCAATTTTAGATAAAGATTCTATTAAAGATAAATACTTAAGAATCGTGATCTTTACTTTTTCCTGCGCCATTGCGACCAATTTTTTAAAAATTTACCTAGTAAATCAATCCTTCTAACATCTAAAAGAGAGCCGTTCCGTCAAATTTTTTAAAAAATTATTCGTTTTTGAAGGGTGTACTTTTTACCCCCACTGCGCGAACATTGACGCTTTGTAACAATGTGCTTGGAAATCTTTCGATAATTCGATACGTGCGGCTAGACTCGTGTGACAGATCGTATGCAAATTTTCCTCGAAATCCTCTGGAGGTTATCGTTACAGAATGAAGCAGTAATGGAACGTGTCGAGTCTGTTCGAACTGTCAGCACCTAAATTGATATCAGACAGGCTGCATCAAATCGAGAGGCGGATGGTGTTGATTAAATCTCTTATGATCTGCCGGCGTAGGTGGAAGAACGATTCTACGTGACAATTGCAATGCGCACGGCGAGTGGATCGGGTGCCGGATAACTATAAGACGTTACTGCTCTATTACGTCACAGATATCCTAACCCAGGCAGTTACTAGTAGCTCCGGAGCTATTCGAGGCACCTTCCACGCTTAGCTTTTTCCCCCACTATTAGACTTCATCGTTATATGTCTAGTAGTGGGAAGCTCCCCCACGCTACGCGCTGTATTCGTCAAGTATGCAGCCTCTGGAAGTCTGACAGCACTGTGTTGAATATTTATATTTATACTATATTTTTGTTTCATAAAGTTATTAAATAAAGTTTTGAAAAAATGCATTTGGTCGGAATTGTGAAAAACAATACTAAAAATTGATTTTTACAACTTTTTTAGCTGGGCCAATAACGAAAATTTAAAAAAATGTATTTTGTCAACTGTTATAAATTATATACGCTCCGAAAATTTCATTGAAATTGATTAATTGGTTTACGAATTATAAACGATCAAAAGTGGTAAAAATTGCAATTTTTCAATATTTTCGGCCTTAACAAATTTTTCTCAAGAATGTAAAACTTAAACATTGTATCTATTTGCATTAAATAGCGAAAATATTAAATACATTGCAGAATAAATAATTTATAAAGCTGTTTTAAATTAATAAAAACGATTAAACAAATGTGAAATATATTAAGATAAAAATCATTGAAAAGGAATTATTTTTTTATATATTCAGATCAAATTTCATTGACATATCTTCAGTGGTTTGAGAGTTATTCAAAAATGTCGCGTACTTTTTCAATCGAGCCCACTGTGCACCGCTGCCATTCAACTCACTAACTCTACGGCTATACGTAGTAGTGGGAAGAGGTTCGATGGTGGGGACCTTGCAGTTCTCGGAGGGGAATAAGTTGGAACTCGCTGTCCTGACCAATAAACCGGGCTTGGGCACTAGTCAGTGTCGCCAGGTCGACGAGATCGAGGGGAATACAGTTTAAGGGGTGATGTTGGAGTATGCTAATGGTGCTGGAATAGGATAGTGGAAGGGGAAAAGGAGGAGAGGAAAAATCGACCAGTCTTGGTCGATTCTGGCGACACTGGCACTACTGCTCCGAGAGTCGATGACGCAGAATCGGATACTCCCACTATCGCGCTTCACAGGCCCGGCCGACTGGCGCCAGCGCGAGAGGGGAACGGCCAGGTGGGGGTAGCCGATTCTACGTCATCGACTACCGGAGCATTAGTTGCCCAGGCCTGCAATATACACTGGATCAGAGGTATATTTAAACTGTGACAATTTCGTCAAAAATGATCGCACGACAATAAATTTTAATTCAATTTAAAGCTAGAAACCACTAGTTTTATAATACGCCATTCATTTTATTCCAAGATCTTTTTTCATGGTGCAACGGGCGAGAAACTGACATCGTGTTTTTTTCTGAAAATGCTGTACATTCACACAAATGTCATTCAAATGTCTGCAGAAACTTTGAAAAGTTTACGGTTTATCGAGGCTTTCTCTTCGCAACGACATCTTAAAAATGGATGTGCGATTTTTTAAAGTCATTTTATCAAAGTTCTGCAGACATTGTTTTCCTCAAAAGCTCTTATAAATGCACAGCTCTTATAAATGCACAGCTCTTATAAATGCACAGCTCTTATAAATGCATTCATGTCCACAGGTTAATGATTATGGCTTTCTGTATATTCTGATTATTTCTTATTATCACAGGCATTTTCAGCTGGTTTCGTTAAGGAATGACTGAATGAATTAAACGAATAAATTGATAAGCTTAGTAGTGAAGTGAAAATATACGGTAACAGTAGCTAGTAGCAATGTCACTGTGGAAGGGAATGCACTTCAGAGTGCATTCGATGGAAATGTTTCCATTACAGGAATAACAATTCTCTGGGATACATTTAATTAATATTCGATGTTTACAATATGTTTGGCAAATTCACTTTAACTGGGACAGATAGTATCGTTGAACCGATCGGAGATACGAGGAAAAGCGATAAGGTAAAATTGAATCGCTCTCGGCACTCTTACCAATACACATTACCAATATTGTTAACAGACTGTGACATAATATTATACATAATGCCACATATTAATCATAAAACAAGATAATTGTGTGGGCCTTAATATTTTAGTAAAATGCAACTATTTGTGTAATACCTTCATTCTGTTTCGTAAAGTATTGTTGAGATATTTTCTGTCTAGTATGCACGCATTTTTACAGTATTAATTTAAGCTGTTCCATTTCATTGATTAAATACTGTTTGCAGTAGTAATGTACTGTCACTATGGTTTTCAAATTTCATTTAACTCGCAGTTTTTCAAATATAGTAAAAGCATTTAACCAGTATCGAAAAGAGTTATTCTTGACAAGAACCACCGTTTTCTTTTAACATAATTGTTATTTCAATCTTTTTTATTAAACAGTGATCAATTTTACGATGCACTCGGTTCTAGAAAGAAAGTACTTTCAAAGAAATATCTGTCGAATATCTTTATGTAGATACTAATTAAAGTTTTCATAATTTTCTATCGAGCAGTGCAAATTAAAATATTTATACATATTAATAGGCACTCTGTATGCAAATGCGATGGATTTAATTATAACGAAATAGCAGAGGACAGACAATTTCAAAAACTACTATCTAAAATTGAACCAAGGCGAAAAATTGTGTAATATTACCATTTTTAACATATTGTTTAAACAAATGAATTTTTCACAATGTTTTCTACGACAGTGAATTACTCATTCGAGAACAGAAAATTTAAAACAGCTTTTTCCGCTTTTGAAAGAGGACAGCTGTCAACTTCAATGTGAACGGTAATCGATAAAAAATATGTTTGTAAAAACAATTGTATAAAACAGACTCCAAACAAAATTTCCAGGAGAAAAGGCATATTGTTTAAGAAAATTTTTTGAACCTTTATAGTGTGTTGTCACATATTTTTGAAAGTTGAAATTCCTGTATGTATAGAGAAATTGTTTATTCGAGTGTTTGAGTTACGTACTTTCCCAAGCCGTTATGTCGGGTTGCCACCCTTAATCTCTTATTTACTGCAGCCATTCCGAGACGCCCTAGGGAATTTCCCGGTGAGAACGGTAGATAGGGAAATGTCTACTTACGTGGTGACCCTCTGAGGCTCTTCCATATCAATGTCAATTTCGTCACTGGTCGCCTCCGTGACGGAGCTCGTCTGCGAGGTGAAGAGGCTTCCCCTGCCAACCGGAAACACGCTACTCACACTACCAAACTCAACAACCAGTTCCTTCGATGTTCAAAGCCGCTCTAGAGAAAGTGCTCTTCAGCCGGCTGACGTTTCCTGTCAGTCCAAGTTCCCCGATCGACTATTATTTCCCGACGAAATTTCCAGAGGTTTTCCGCCCCGCGGCTCGCACGAATACAGTAGAACCTCGCTCGTTGCACGAGACGGGACCGAAACTGCGTGCACAAATCGAGGTTGCGCAACGAATGCTAACCAATTATACCCCTCATGTTTTTGGCATCTATTAGGGGTGTGCGGGTACCCAAATTAATAAATTATTCTTGAAATATTAGCACTGAACTTACCGAACACTAAAACCGATTAACATGTTTCAGTTAGCAAAAACGACGAGACTCTATCTATTTAGATTTTCTACAGCTTTCAGAACAATACGTGCTTGGATACAGAATTTTATCGAATCAATTTCCACGTAAGCAACTTCATAATTTCAATAATTATGAAATGAAAAATATGATACCGTTTATTTGACCGGCAGTGGTAGGGGTTCAGTGTTAAAGAACAAACAATTTTCGGTGTTTTTGATCACGGAAGTTTGAGACAGTCGGCGGCTGTGGAGGTTTTCTTTAGAGCGACCTACCAAATGGAAAATCGAAATGGAGGACGTGTGGGAATTGAGTAATTTGGTCCTCAACATCGCAAGAAACTATTTCAGAACAATTGTTCGTCATCGTTCGTCTCTTCACAGAGAATAATTGTATAGTAGAATATACAGGGTGGTCAGTGAATTATCGATCGAAATTAGAAATTCAATAATGAGGTTTGAAATTTATGAATTATTAAGGAAAGTAGATTATGCAAAGTGATTGTCAACTTAATTCGAAAAATATACAATACTTGACTGACCACACTGTATATTTACGAAACGAAAACGATGAGAAAGAAATTTCACAGTGGCAGTTATTTATATCTTCATCGCTAAAAATAATTCAATAGACTGACGAGTCCGATTTGCAGGATTCATTAACCCTTTCTAATCCCAGTGTGAAAATTTGGTCACTTTGACCCGAAATCAAATCAAACATTCGTTTTCGTCTATTACTAACGGTTACAATTGAAATCATTTGATATTCGTAAATATTGTACTAAAACTATATTACATCAGCAATTTCTATAAATCATTCACACAATTAAACTGATGTAATTAAATAAACTAAATATTATCTTCCACACAAACAAATTCATCTCCCATACATCCTGACACATTCTAATGTTTTAATTTTGCAAAATGTAGTCTTCCATCAATTTTAGAAAGACTAGTGGTTGTCACCAATTGCAAAATCTGAAACATTAATTATTTCTCTTGAAAGTTTATTTATTTATGTCTTCCAGAAAGGTATTAAAAAATTATTTTAGTTCAGTACAGATTACGATTGTAGCAACATTCATAATACAAGAGATAACCACACAGAGAAATAATTAATATCACAATGAACATTAAAGACTAAAAACTAATATTACAAGAAACATATTGTTTCTATAATTTCATATTATTACTGTCTTCTCATACGGTTTCACCCAAAATTTCAACCAGTTTTTGTCAAACTGTCAAGAAACAGCAATACTACGCCTGGCAAACAGTATTTAATCAATTAGCTTAAATGTTAATCGTAATTGTTTTCGCATATATCGGTTGCAGAAAACGTTTCTGCTAATGGAGAAAGAAACAGAAGGAAAGACTCTCGTTTGTGTTCGAATAAAGTGTTAGTAAAACATAAATTTGATCTTTTTTCTCGTTATATTAACAGAATATTAAAATTACATGTTAGTAGAAAATTATCTGTGTTTGCTTGCAAAATAGAAAATGGGAATGTGAAGCAGTGGTTGGTGGAAGTGTTCAGTCCTTTAGAAACGTGGAAGAAAGTTTTGTGGTTTAGAATAAATATTTATAGATCTTTTGACAACTCTATAAATTTTCTACAACTTTTTCCAATTTCACAGCAGTACCATAAGAACATTAGGCAGTGATTGACATTTCTAATTGTAAGAACGTTACTGTGTTACACGAACTTTTTGAAACATTAAAAATTTATTGTATTTTCCACAATTCCAATGTTAAATTCATAGTCTCGTTTAATTCTATATATATTTGTGAAAAAGTGGCGTAACTGTTAAAGGGTTGCTAATGACCAATAGAAAGGTAGATGCAGTCTAATAAATATTATTTCACAGTTAATATATTTACAAAACTATTTATTGCGTTTGTGTGTGTTTTCTAGAAACAGTGTTTTGTTGCTATGTATTTCCCTTCGATATGTACACGAAAATATTTTCGACTTCTAATTTTTTAGGCTATTGTGAAAGTAATGTAAATTTTTAACAAATGTTCATACTTGTATAATAATTTTCATATCACACAATTTTCTTTAACTCAACGTCAACAAATCATTTTAATATTGTTAAAAAAGCTCTTTTTGATAAAGGGTCTTTAAAAGGGCTTTTTAAGGTATAAGGTTTGTGCTACGGTATTGGAATTAATTAACAGTCTAATTTACTAATATTACGAGCTCGTACTTTATTGTGCATATTGTAAAAGGCTTCTAACTGATGGTATCTACTGTCTTCATTTTTATAAATGTCTAACATGATACATTTTTATTGAAAAGAAACCTGGGCAACTGGTGCTTCGAGAGTCGATGACGTAGAATCGGTTACCCCCACCCGGGCGACTGGGGTGCGGTAGTGGGGGTAGTCGATTCTACATCTTCGTCTCCCGGAGCATCACTTTTCGCAGCTACTGTATTCATATTAAAAGTGTTAAGAAAAAAAAATGAAAAATATTAATAATTTGGTTACGGGGTATTAGGAATGTGTGATCGAAAGTTTAATTAAACCTAATTGCTAGATTGATTAAAAAACGACATTACCTTCCAAAAGATCTAACAAATGATTAATGCAATCGTATTAACTCGATGTTAATGATGCTTGATTGAATACTTTTTGCCAGGGACGGTATTGTGCAGATTCAACGTTTTGCTTGCAAGTGCTGTTTTCGGCGAGCGATCAGCAAAGAGGAGCTGACATTATGGCAACCGGTGTCGCCAAGAGTGATAGTCACGTGGCGAGACTTTTATTGAACATTTGCATGTTTAAAACTCCGAAGCAACAAATACAGAAATATAATAGTATTGTGTCCGAATGTTAATGTATCTGTAGATATATCCATAGCAATGTTTCGATATACAGGGTGTTCCAAAACTCCTGCAGAACGCGGAATTGGGAGGTTCCTAAGGTCATTTGTAGCAACATTTTCCTCTGCAAAAATGGCTTCCGCGGCTTTGTTTAGAAGTTATTAACGAAAAACACGGACCAATCAGAGCACGACCTACACGCGAGTTGGCAGAGTCGGCCCGGCGCGCTAACTGTCTATTGGCCGACTGTGCCAACTTGCGTCTAGGTCGCGCTCTGATTGGTGCGTGTTTTTCGTTAATAAATCCCTGCAGAGGAAAATGTCGCTTGAAATGACTTCAGGAACCTCCCATTTCCGAGTTCTGCAGGAGTATTGGGACACCCTGTATGTGGAAACTTAGGAAGCAAAGTGTCACATTCATAGCGTGAATGGCGTGTTCCGCAACTGTTCGATTCGCCAGTAAAAACACTGTGACTTTGGTGACACGGTGACTTTATCAATGTTGCCACGGTGACTTTAGCTTTTGGGGACACCATCAGGAACGTTGCTCTCGCTCGCAGGATCTGGCCGTGCACGTCCGTTACGGTTTGTTACGGCTGTTACGGCCGTTACTTGAACTAACGAACAGGGATCATACCGGAATGGAATGGGGAATCAATGTCCGACTCACCGGTTGTCGCGTCTGGCGCGGTTCGGCGTGCCAGCCTTCGGCTCCTCCATGTAGAAGATAACGTCACCCTCGTTCTCCATCCGTTGATTGTCATTTTGGACCCCTGCGTCGCCTATAGCTCCGCTAGAGACGCCGCCGGATATCGTGACCGGTGGCAGCGACTGTTGTTGCTGTTGCTGTTGTTGTTGCACGTCCATCCGGTTCCTCGACTTCCGCCTCTTCAGCACGCTCGCCTTCTTTGCCACCTGGATCATCAGAGACTGAACCCCCGGTGCCCTCCCATTACAACACACGTCGAACACAACATGCACTATCCCTACTAGCGAACGCCAGCTTGGCACCGAATACGGATCCATCTGAAAAGCTCCCCGCAAACGTCGACCATCGACGACCATCGACACATCTGTGCCAGGAACTTAGGCTCGTTCGCTGTCTTGGCCTCTCTCGATAGAGGCGTGCCAGAATCACGGATTAAAAACAGTTCAGAAGGACCGACATCATTTTATAACCAGACTGTAGAGTTATAGTAGTTTCAACCTATTAAACGTGTTAAGGTAGAAAATGAAGAAAACTGAGAACATCGGTTACGGTTACCGTTCTGTAACTGTCACTTCTCGGTTCTGCATTTTAGTCAAGGTTTTGAATCGAAAAATAACAGTTACAGAACAGTTATAATTCGATAGATAACTGTCATTTTTCTTTATCTATATGCATTTATGGCTTCTGAAATTGTTTAACAAATGATAGAATGTAAAATTCGACAGAATTTAGTACAATTTTTATTTATTTCAAATCTACAGACTACTACCACTGAAAATAAGATTTCATTTTATTACACTGTCTTAAAATTCGTCTACAAAAATTGAAAATTGCATAAACATTCGCAGTCTAGTTATAACGTTATTTCGGTTCTTCGTACTTGTTAAACATTTTCAATTCGCGACCGTATCCAACGAAGTTCGACCCGAAAGAGAATCCTGATCCGACTAAAATAATTTAAAAAATAATTTATACTTTCGAAAACCCGACCCACCCTATCTGATATTTTTCCAGTCTCGTACACCTGTATCTTCCGACTGTTCTTTCGACAGTATCGTTTGTTTAAACGTCTCACAGTGGAACGAATGAGGATATAACTGGACGTGCGAAGTTACACTATTTCAAAGGGAGCAGCCGATGATAGTAACGAATTTTCTTCTCCGGTTCTAATCCGGATCTTAACGAGAATCTTAGAGAAAGGAAATACTGTGATCGTCAGAAAGAAAAACACATGCGATTATCTGGTCAGTGACCCAATAGAGATTGAGGAAAGTATGGTCAGTGACCAAGTGTGAGTTTATAGAAAGTATGGTCAGTGACCCAGTGCAAGTTTACAGAAAGTACGGTCAGTGACCCAGTGCAAGTTTACAGAAAGTACGGTCAGTGACCCAGTGTAAGTTTACAGAAAGTATGGTCAGTTACCCAGTGTAGGATTCCAGCATTACCAAACATTCGAATACAGCTACACATAAACAGATACAATGAACAGAGAGGTAGCCTCTCATTTAGAAACAGCCTCAATACTGGACTTCGGATCTTTATGCAAGGAATGGAAGTTGGAAAGAATGGAATAAAGGCATAAAATCCGGTATACTGATAACCGTGTGTGTGTGTGTGTGAAAAAATCTCCTATTAGAAATCATTGACCAAATATTCTTTTCGCCATTACTTGTGCCCTTGGAAACAGTACAATTTTGCGTCAAGAATTGCTTCTATACAACAGTAAATGAGGTAGATATTCAGTTGAGTCACCCAGTGTAAAGATCAAGGGATTAATTGAAAAGAAGACATTGGAAGTTCCGTAATTTCGCAGAATATTTCGCGCAGCTCTGAACGCTGTGCTGTTTCGAATAAAAAAAAAGTGGAGATCTATTTGTTGTAAACGACGGCGAAACAATGCTCCGTGACGCGTTCGCTTTTTTTTATTCACGTGCACGCAGGTACTGTCTGTCTACGTCGAAACCGAAACGAGTTGCGCGAACGAACGAACGAACGAACGACGAAACTGGGTCACAGCATGAGTTTTCAAACCTGCTACCCCGGGCCTGCTAACATAAACTTCGCATTAACGTCATACTCCGGGATTACCGTATTAAGCGCTTAAAGGAAGATATTAGACGAAAACGCGAAACGAGTATGGATCATAAATCCAGAGAATTCCCCGTAACGAAACGGCGGAGCGACGGCGTCAAGAGGTTTTCCAGGCGACTCCTGCGCCGGAGAAGCGATCGGGAGCTCTGGATATTCAGTTGAATTGAAAGGCGATTGAATTTCGAGAGATTATATATCACGATGCCTGAAAAAAGGTTTCTGTGCGCGTGTGTACACGTGTGTATGTGCGCGCGCGGGATTGTGATCTCTCGTGTATTTGCTGGCACGGTCGGGTTCGATGGAGATCTGGCCATTTTCAGCTGGAGATAATAAAACTAGCTTCCAATCAGGAATGCTGAGCTCGGAGCTAACGAAAATAATTATATATCGTACGGTAAATGACGTTTTAACTTAAAATAGGTTTTTTATGGGTGGAAGAGATAGAGAGTAGAGTTATTCGAGACAAATTGGACACTGTGAATGACAACTCTTTTTTTAGAAAATCCAAAATGTTTTCAAGCTCTGTGATGTTTCCGTTGAATACTTTTCACTTATATTCAACTTGTTTTATTTTTCTTATCTGATATCTGATCATGCTATACCATCTGGATCTCTTTCGCATGATCATAATGTGTCATTTATAAGTGACCCAGTTAGGTCAGTGACCACGTTAGGTCAGTGACCCAGTGTAGGCTTGCAAAAAGTGAGCCAGATATTGAGAATTATAACCACTATGATTAAGGAACCTATGGGTTACCATGGTCAGTGACCTATTAACTGATAACCTAAAAATCATACCAACATTTATGACTGTTTATCCATTCAAAAATGGTGCATTTTCTATAGATGGTTCCTCCACAACATTTTACGATCTAGAAATCTAGGACGCGATTTTCTCTAAAAATGTTGATCTTGTAAAATATCACCTCCACTTTCCCGACATTCTACAAAGCGATTCTCCTCGGAAAATGCTCAAAGCTGAGAACAAGTGGAGCGATACCATTGGAGAACAAGAAAGACAATCGAAGAACGGCCGGCGACAGCCAACGAGCGCAAGTTCTTACTTCTCCCACTGCACTGCGTCTGTGCAAACGTTCGCTTGTTTGCTCACAGGCTGATGCGAAAATAAAACAGCGACACATACGCGTACACCAAGATCCACCACCGTGGCAGGGATGGTTCAGCCGCGCGCATCTTGCCCTGCGGCTGCTACAGTTCGGCCCGGGTTTCCAAAGTCCGCCCGGTGCTTCAGAAATGATTTTCTCGGTTGAAAGCCGCAACGATGAAAGAATAGAAAATAAGGACACTCTCGCTTGTGTTTCCGGCAGCCCAAACTGGCTCGGTTTCACGGAAGAAATTCGTTTTGAAGGCTTTTCTTCTGACCAAGAGATTTTATGCGCCCGGGGAATTGTAAATGAGATGTTGTAAGGCCGAACTTTTACTAAAGGAATTTTTCCAGCATTTTTTTTTAAAGCAGTTGGGCACATATTTCAGTGCTTCGTATAAATTACATTACTCTCGGCGAAAATGTCTAGAGGTTCAATTTTTTGTTTTAACTGTTTTACAAGATTGTAGATTGATTTAAAATTAGAGTTAAAAATGGGTTAAACATGTTTAAATGATTATGTCATCAAAACATGCTGTTGCTAAATTAAAAGAACAGTGTTAGATCGGCTAAATAGTTGTAAATACAATAATAAAAATGGCTATATATTTTTACAAAAGTTCTTATAAGGAAATGTCTAATAATAATTTTATTCTCATTTTGAAAGCTCACGGTTAATGCACTATAAAGCGTAGCATTTGTGGCATAACATTATATATGAATTTTGCGAGAATTCCTCAACCTTCCATGAAATCCATTAACGTATAAATTATGCAAATTGTTTCGTATAGGCGTGCTCGTTTTGCTTCCGGAAATGTACACGAGAAAATCACTTATATACCACTCGTATGCATTTGTATTTATTATTTTTAATTATACAAAAAATGTACTAATCTATTTTAATTCTCTATATTTACGTATTTGAAAAAAAGGAAATTATTAATTGTCGAATTCATCAACTTGACAATGCAACATCGAGTTTGGTTGTCGCAGAATGTTTTTTAAACACATTTGCTTCAATGTATCGATCTGAACCATGCCCGCCATTGCTGTAAATCGACTTATATTGAAGGTGTTAATGAAATCGAGCAAAGCTCTCCGAAATAAATATATACCATACTTTCCACATGGCAAAAAACAAATTTGCTAAACAAGAATTTGTTATACCGAAGTGGAAAACATTTTCAATGAAGTTTTAATCCTCCATTTTGCCCGGTAGCGACATCAAAATCTGGATTATCTATGTTTGCCCTATATTATATAACATCATGCAGAAATTCCGACAAAATTTTGCATGTTGCAGATGCGAGAACGCATGCTTAGCAGTTTTTCCCGACTTTTCGCCTGGAAATTCTGCTCGCATAAATTTAAAATACTAAAAGTCCCGGACTTTTATTCAAATTTTAACAGACATTAACCATCATTTCCTGTTGCAATCATTACCTCATTATTCTTTTTACTTTTCTAGAAGAATATTTTTTCCATGTTCCTATATATTACACAAATATTGATAAGAAATCGCCAATTAATAAATAGACATTTTTACGACGAGGATATTCAAACAAAATGTCTGACAAAATTCCCCAGAATTTGCTCCCCTACCAGATTTCTTGAATAGCAATGTCCATACTACTATTGTTCTAATGCCAACAGCAGACTGAAATTTGATATAAATAAAAATGAAATTTCAATTGTCAATCGAGATTTTCGATTTTGTTAACACCTCGTTCGTCCAAGCTCACATCAAGTACACAGACACGACACATAACCAAAGCGCATGCACGAGGATTAAACGTAAAAAGGTGACGTCACATCGCATAACAAATACTTCTAATCCCATCGAGTGAAGAACGACGACACGAAGCTTAATGGTGCACTAAACATTAATAAATACGAACGTGTGAGTCGCAAGCAGTTTGATTTCTCGACGAACGTGTGAGTCGCGCGAGTTGAATGCGGAAAATCAATCGATAATCATTCAAAAATCATTGGTCACGAGTAAATCAACGGAAATTGTTATTCAGCCCGATGCTAAGAAGCGTTTGGCGCGTTGTCCGTCAACGCGGAATGTTGCTGTCCGTCTCCGAGAATCAATTCGGTTCGGTAAAAAATTTTCAGCGAAACAAATTTCACAGAATTTGCGATTTCGAGTCTCCGACCTTTGCAGGATTTGTTAAATGTCTTGGAAAGCAATTTTAAAGAACTGTAGATTCATTTGTTGGCAAAATGTTAGGTTAACAAAATTGTTAAGTTAGAATGTGTTAAATTAATTGTTACAATAGTACATGACATTGTAAAATATAGAAAAAATCAAAATAAGCAGACGATTATCGTCGATATTTTATTATAACTTTCGTTTATAACGGGACAGATCCAGTGTCGCCAGATTACTTGTGTCCCCACTCTACCTGCCCCTTCCACGACGCTAACCCTCACGCTTCCGCCCGGTCACGTGACGCGTTCCGTATCTGTCGCGCATGTGCCCGATACCGGCAGAGAGGGTCCATTTTCCCCCTTAATTCGTGCTCCCTCTCCTGATCTGGCGACACTGGACAGAGCTGTGTCCAGCCAGCAAATTCTGCGCAATTCGACGTAAACCTTTTGAAACGTGGGCGGCGAAATCCCGGGATCGTAAGAATTTCGGAAATTGATCGTGTGTGGGCGTTGGTCGCGAGACGGTTCGCAGACGTGTGGAAAAAAAATCGTAGTAATTCGAAAAAAATAAACATGCAAAAGAGTAATAATTGAAATAAATCTAAGCCTTTACATACCATCTTCTTTACATAAATCAACTGAAATATATTAGGTACATTTTATAATCGTCCAACACAAGGAACACTGATTGTATTTACACATGTAAGTCAGAGAAAAAAAAAAGAATCAAGACTGAGTCTCTCTTTGAAAATGTCGCTCGTGAAGAAGTATGAAAAAAAATAGGCGATAAGCGCGTGATCATTTTTTTTTTATTGTTTCTTTTTTGGCAGCAGATGCGAGAGATGCAGTTATAAAGTGCATCGTCTTCAGACTAGTGATCAGTGTGCCGACAAATTTCATCGAATAGTGGACTCTGATCATTCTCTGTGAAATACATTTCCATGACAGAAAAGAGTTTCATTATTTAATATTTTATTTTAATTTTCAGTTTCCATTTTATTCATAATGTAAACGTCGATAAAACTCTCCAGGAATTTCTGAAAAATTAGCATTTTTCACATATTTTTAAAAATTTACAGAAAAGATAGTGTGCATTTTTAAAAAAATTTTCAAAATTAAAAATTAATTCAAAATCGTTAGCGACGAACAAGTATATTATTTTAAAAAATGTTTGGGAACCTACACTTTCTAATTCTTCTATAACCAGCACTTTTTGCGAATCTAGAAAAATACCATTGTAAGAAGCGTAAGAACTAAATTGTAAATCGAAAATAAGGAAATTAGAGTCGTTTATAATTAGAGAACCGATGTAATATTATACAAATGGCGCGTTCTTCATCAAATGCTAGTTAAGCCGAGATTACGCAAATTTAATGGCTCCTCGATAAGTGCAACCCCGTTAAATATGCATTGCTGCCGGCAGACGCTACCAGATGTTGATAGTATCCTAGACAAACAAAATGATCATCCCCATCGAACGAAAGACAATATTTATCTTTTAATCAACACTACTGAATAATAAATTATTTAATTTTTCTCTTTCGTTCATAATTTTTTATTTTATTAGGAAAATAGTTTTCTATTTTAAAAGATGATTGTCCAAAAGCTACGATTTATTCTTTAATAAAAAGGTTACGCTTCAAAAAAGAGATTGAAAAAAACTATGTTTCATTTGTTATTGGAGAGAAATATTCATCTAAAATCTAAACAAAGAATTTGCTGAATTCTCAAAATTTATCGCTTTGTAATTGTTACGCTCGGCTCTGGAGCCCCAAGCTTGAGCACTTATCGAGCGGCCACTATACAAATCAATGTAACACTCAATGTAAAGATGCATACACTGAACTGTTATATACAGAGCATTCTCAAGACGAAGGTGCATTGGAATTTACAAACTCATTTCTGATAAATAAATACCAAAACCTCCAAGTATTACAGCTATAATATTCAAGTAATATTTGAAATGAAATAAGGCCAGTAGTGGCTAATAATCAAAATGATTATGAACAAATAAGGTAATAATAATTAAAAAAGTAATAATAAGCTTTTAAATAGATTTTTTAATTTTTAGTTTCACGATTTACCTTCTAAATAAATTTTTAAACGTAAATAAAGTTGCATTATGAATCCATGAAACCTTCGCTCAATTTTTTAAATTGTACAGGCTGTCCCAAAAATGTTGTACTTCGTTGAAGTTCATTAGCATACTACGAAGTAATTATCAGAAATTATTATCTAAAATATTTCTGCCTTCGGAGCTTGGAAAAAATTAATTTAATCTTTAATAACAAAATAATCAAATAAATAATACGAAAAGAGGACCACTAATTATGCATATCCTGAAACAGAAGCAACTGAACAAATATCACAATTAATACTCTCGTTAAAAAACTTAACTACGCAAGCTGAAAAACTCGAAACACTTTCATAATTCTCGAAACCGGTTTTACAAAAGAAAAGGGGACATAAAGAAGCAACATTTCGATCGTGTCGCAAAACTAAGGACAACGGGATAAACAATATACAGTTAGCCACAAAAGTTTGTACAGTTGACAGATTTTGTCTTTGAAATATTCAAAAACAAGAAGTAAGATTTTTTTTATATTAAGTCACTTGTTACTAGAAATTGTACAAACTCTGAATAAATGACGATTCATTTTAAAATCAAATGAGACAATTTTTTAAATGGAAATATGATTTACATATATATTAAATTAAATATATATTAAATATATATTAACTTTTGCAATGTCTATTCCAAACTTTTTCATCCTAATAACTATTTTACTAGTTACAATAAACTAGCTTCTCCACACAAATAATCGGCTCTATCGATTTGAACTGAAAAAGCAGTTATGTCAGTAGCTGTAGTAGTCTCAGAGAAAATAGCTTGTAACCAGCACCGTCATGTAACTGGTGGTACAAGCTGGAAGAAGGTGAATGTACATGAAAAAATAAGTCGAAAAACAGAATAATGTTTTTCGTTTGATGCCTTGTTTTCGAGAAAATCGAGTCTGAAAATCCAGCGAATCCGCGAGCTATGAGATATGAATCGTTGGACGCGTCTGACCGTGGCCGACCTATTCTACTTGCTGATTACTATAGCACGCGAAGTTGACGGTTCTTTAAAGTCGATTTTCTTGAAAACGATGCCTTAAAAGAAAAAACGTTACCTTTTCTTTTCGACTTATTTTTTCATGTAGATTTGCAATTTTAATATTTTAATCTTTCCAAACATTTAAAAGATGTTGTTACAGTAATGGAAACCAAACCCACACAATTAATAAACATTACGTGTTTTAACGTATCCTTCTTGGTTGTATAGCAAATGTTCATGATGTGGTAACCCAATTTATGTATATTAGGTATTATTTATAAATATTTTCAAGATTTGCACTTTTTCAGAATTTGTATAATTTTTACTGAAAAATTAATGAAAATTCGAGAATGTTGCAATACTTAGACTCTCTTTTAATTAGGGGATTCCAGGACTGTACATATGGTATGCAAATTTGCAACTGACTGTACACAGAAGCTTCCAAGCGTAACTCGAATTGCGTCACACACGAATAATCCATGAACAACAGTTAATTATCATTTATAGTTCGATATTTAACGGCACATTGAAAACACAGAGCAAAATTCGCATTCTTTGTTCGCATCCATCCACTGCCAAATTAATTGCTTTGCAGGATAATCGAAATCTCACGGTCCATATCACATATCGCGGACTTCGATTACCCTAATTTAATCTATTTCATCGAAATCCACAAGATTTATAATAATTATTTCATTTTTCACTAGCCCACCCTTCTTTCCTCTTGCTTCCCACCCTTTTATTATTAGCTGAATTTAATCCGCAAATCATTGCTTCGTTTAGGATAATTAATTCGTGTCAGATTTTTTTTAGCAAATGACGTGTAGGGTGTCTTTGAAACAATGTCAGGAAATGATGAATTCTTTTTTTTCTGTTTAATTGGTTCAGGTGGAATTTCACTCATTATTGATTATTTCCGGCCACATAATACCTACGTAATTAATAACATTCGTAACAATTTGCAATTAACTAAATTGACAACAATATAAATTTGAATAATAACGTGGCTGAAGCTGTTGACACAATAAAATACAAATTTCGTATGTATTTGAAAATCAAAGCGTACGTGTACGACACTACAGTAATTAGTAGAATTGCAATTATTATTACAATTCGATATATTAAGAAACCCTTTTTGAAAGAAAAGTATTTTTTAACAAATTACATATGTCTTCAAATAAGAAAAGTATTAGTGCAATATTAAATACAGGAATTAAGAAATGATTTATATCCAATACTAAAAAATATACAACGAGAAATTGAAACGAATTAAGTGGCTCGAGAGAATTATATTAACAGTGCGATACTTTCGCGACAGTCGAGGAACTTTTGTCTTAAAAAATGGCGGAAGCGAGGATCTCTGCTTCCTGAAATTGGGCGGATAGCTGTCTCGAATATGTAACTGCATTTTACGAAATGTGTCAGTGTGTCAATTGATAAAATAGTGTCGAAAGTTGAAGATTCTTACTTCGGAATCACTCGACAGTTTAATCATTTACGAACGAATTGAGAGAATAAAATAAAGTTTCAGGGATCAAATTGAATTTAAAAATTAATTTCATGAGAACTGTTAAGAATATTAAAGCTTTAGGAATAAATTTAAAAAATAGAACAATGTGCATCTACCTCGAAGATTAACTTTGAATTATTAATCAGTTCTTAATTTTGCACAGACTGTTTAATGTTAGTTAATTCAAATAAAAATTTTGTCAGAATTAATAAATGACTTATGTGGTATGAAATAATTGTAATTTACTAATAATTATTAATAAATCGCTTACAGTATTATTATACTTCACAAACGGTTTACCAATAAAATTATTAAAAGTTTTGTTTTGCAATATACCCCCATTTTTATTACAGCTCTGAACTGTAACTTGTGTTTGAAATATTTTTTACTCCATTTCAAAAACACCCTATGTACACACATACACGCGTCGAGTCGCGTAATCTCGGTAAAGAATACTCTATATATGTTATATGAAATGCATTAAAATTTTTCTGAATTATAATAATTCACAGATTCACATTTTCATATACTATTTTAGAAGAACCAGAATAAGAGAAAAATGTTCTGCGAATTTTTTTCAGATTTAAACATTTCAATTTCACGGACTGTTAATTGTCTAAAAAATGTTTAAAAGAATGAAATGTAAAAATTAGGGAAGTGAAAATTGATATATGAAAGCGGAAAAAATAAATTAAATAATACCTAAATAATATAATAGCCCGCGAATTCGATTTCTCGTAAGAGTGAACTTGATTTACCGAGATCAAACGAGTCTGCTGCTTTTCGCGGGAATTGAACAATTGGATGAATCTTTAATACCTAACGAGGAGCTGTTCAGAACACAATGGCCGTGCTCGACGCCTTTCCCATTGTCAGGTCGAGTTCAAATGTTACCTTACTGCGAATAAAAAAGTTCAATGCGGTACGACATACGCCATTGAAATTTCTAATTAATTTATCCGAAACTGTTAATGGATATATTAACTACCACCGTTCGTTAATCAATTTATTCATTGTAAACACAAAGCTCTTTTAAGTCGAAGAATATTTTGCTCGAAGGTCAATTAAATATTGCTGTCTCTCAGTTGATTTTGCTGATTAATCACAATAAATTATAATAAATTCTCTATTACAAGAATGTTTCACTCAGACTAAACAAGCATATCGTGTCAGTTAATTTAATTTATTATAATGTTTTATTATTATTCCTTGTATCCAATATTATTTATTATTCTTTCTCCTCACAACGCACTCGTCTAACCGTAATAATAAGCAGAAAAAATCTTATTGGTGCACAATTCACAGCAACATTTAATTGTATTTGCAATGCAGAATGTGAGCAGCGTAACTCGACCACTTCGACAACGAATGTCCGAGAAAAATATGATCAGATGACAAGCAGTAGTCCTATCACTGAGCAAAACATTTTCAAGGATCATAGCATGTGAAGCTAAGAGCAGCTTCACGACCTGTAAACGTCGATGACCTTGAAATCCTGAGAAGTATAACCTTGACAAACTATTTTGCTTAGAAAAAAAAAACAAGTGAAATGTTCAAAGTGATGAAGTCAGATTGTCCCGACGGAAGTTGACGCGAATCCCGGACCTCGATGTTCTGAACAGCTCGCAATAAACAAAATGAAAAGAAAAAAGATATTCCCGAATCGCTGAAGCGATTCCAAATGCTAACGGCAAGAACGTATATCGCATTGGTCAGCGTCAGTTCAGACGGCCGACTAACATCATAAGCAACTAGAAACATCAACAATCAACGGCTAGTAGCTACTGCCACTGAACTTCGACAAACAATCGTAAAAGCTTACCTTTCCAAGAGGGGTGGATGGTTGGCCGGCCGGTGCTGGATCCTTTATATAGATCTTCCAGGTCGCCACGCTGTTGATGGCTTTGTCGGCCGCGTAACATCTCCACAGACATTGTATCAACATCGCGGCAGCCGGTATCTGTCGGTTGAAGTGCTTCTGGCGTTGCTTCTGTTGGACTTTCAGCGCGAAACCGGAGCCCAGAATCCCCTAAAACCAAAAGCCGTGCCCCTTCTACAGTATTACAGTAAATCCTCTGTAAACGCATAAAAGCTGTAGCAGATAAACGCAGAAAAAATATCCCCTATACTTTAATTAATCTGATCTCGGCTCGGGTATATCGGTGTAAACTACTACTAATGCGACGCGGAGAGTTACAGTCGTCAGCACAGTTCAAAGGCCCGTGCGTCCTCACAACGTAACACCAATATTTAATCTTTTTTATTATTAATTATTTTTTTATGAAACTTTCATCAATATATTCATGGCATTTTTCTGATTAGTAAAAGACCAAACACGATATAATTTCAACTGTATTTAGTGGTTTAATTGACGATGGACGTTTCGGGCGCAAGGAAGGACAGCGTATGGGAAAGAAAGAGACGCGGAGAGTCGCAGTCGCCGGCACAGTTCAAACTTTAAATGGCAATGAACGTTTTGGGCGCCAGGAAGGACAGCGTATGGGAAAGAAAGAGACGCGGAGAATCGCAGTCGTCGGCACAGTTGAAAGGCCCGCGCGTGGTCTTCGGCTCGGCCTTTGAAGCTAAAAAAATAGCTCTCAGATAAACGCATACAGATCCCCCCGAGGCTTATGCGTTTATGGTGACAATACTGTATCTCCGTATCTGTCGCAACGTCCTCTACCATAACTGTCCAAATTTTATCCCCACCACTGGGGGGAACAAAAGTTCGCAACTTTTATAATTTTTCACTTCTTCGATATCTAATAAATGTGTACTTAAGAGGCAATTTCGAAATTTTTATAAAATTATCAACGTTTTGTTACCTCCACGTAGAACTTTAAACACGTTTTTTTTTCTCGAAACAGTTTGTTTCTATTGAAGAAGTAATACGTTTTAGAAAGAGATCATACTTACGGCTGGAAGTGCGAAAAAAGATATGGCAAACACGCTGAAACACGAGGCTACGATCTTCCCCATCCAGGTTTGTGGGACAGTGTCACCGTAGCCGATGGTGGTCACCGTAATCTACGAATCAGATGTTCAGGCATTCAAAATAACATCACGTCAACACATCGTTTTGTCTTCTAATTTCAATTCTAAATTAGCTTTGCAAAAATGTTTACATCTCGCACAGATTAAAAACCACAATTGTATTGCCACTGCAAGGGCCAATGCAATCGAATTGGTATATTGCGAACATTTTTACACAAATTTATTTTACACAAATTGAAATTAAAATTTCCTTTCTTTCCACAGGGTTTACATTGACATGAACGTGCGACAGTGTGCGGATATCTGTCCCCTGACAGGGAACTGTCGGTGGACAGATATCGAAAGCAGGCAATGACAAAGTGTAGGGTGCAGACAGAGGTGGTGGAAGTTTAGGTTAGAGAAGTATCTCAAACATTAAGAGAAAATAATTATTTTCTGCTTTAACCAAACGAAACATGAAACGAATTATTCTAATTATTATTTAATATTAATCACGTTTTACATTATAAATACAGATCCCATATTAATAAGGTTTTCTTTCAAAAACAGTTTCTATATTAATAAGGTTTTCTTTCGAAAACTGTTTCATTTTAAATACGGTTTTTATATTAATGTGGTTTTACTTTAAATACAGTCTTTATATTAATAAGATTCCATGTACTGATCACGATTTTTGTTTTTACTGCAAACAAAGTCGTTTAAAAATCCGTACAGTTGAACATTCTAGTAAAATATTCTGCAAGAAATAAAATTCTACTAAACCTGCTTCTCACGAAATTAAATCTTAAGTAATTAAGAATTTTTCATTTATTAATGATACGTCAAAAAGATATTCTAGATGGTCGAGGCGGTCTACCACCACTTGCGTCTGTTCAGAAATGTAAAAGCAAAGCGTCTGTTCAGAAAGCAGAAGGTGTAGACGAAGATTAAACCAATGGCAATCCGTATAGCGAGAGGATATTCATTAATAAACACTTAAATCCTCGTTTATTCGACCTCGGTTTAATTGAAGCCCCGCTGACCATTCGAGAGACTCTAAATAGAGGCGTATTTTCCGAATGATTAGCACCACCGCTTAATAAATATTAGCGACCGGCACACAATTAAGCCGTACACGTCGCTGAATGAAACCCATTCCGAGGTAATGAGCGAAATCGCTGGGGCTAAATTAATTATTCGCGTTAATAGAAACCGAACGAGCCGGACGCTTATTACACGATGGAAAATGAATTCCGGCCTTTGCATTCCATGCAAACAGAGTTCTTTCGTGCCAGCAGAACGTTTCATCTCGGTCTTTTCTTTGGAAAATATTAGGAGTGGCCGCGAGTGGCCAATCTTTCTCAATAAAGAAGTCGGCGTCAGTTTTATTGATCCGAGTGAAAGTTTTATGCTGTCTCTACAGAATAGAATTACAATGTCTTCTCACGTGATTCATCAGTAATCCTTATTTTGCTTTCTCATAAGCTGTTGTATGTAGTAGTAATTAGAAACCAGATTTGTATGTAAATTTTATAAAAATGTGAAGGTACCGAGAGATTCTTTTTGTAAGAATTCAATTAATTTTGACCATACACGTCACTTTTACTCCATCTTGATTTGAACTATACGTTATAAACTTATTGAATATTAAAATCTTTACATGAACCTAATAAATATTTATTTATAAAGAAGAAGCAACGAATAAAATTGAAATAAACGAATGTGAATTTAAAATTGCAAACCTATTCAGTGGGATACAGCTTGAATTTTTTCGTACGGAGGAGTAGTACAGTGACAAATGTTCGAAATTGCAGTGCAAAGTGCGCATTCGAAGGTATTGTGCAAAGTGTTCACTGTGCTAGTACAAGGAAGACCTGTCCAACTTCTTCTGCGTCGCGAGCCAACACTGTCACCGCCACCGATCACAATCCGTTTCCCCACTACTAAATGCCATGCATTTCTGGCGGTACGACCATGTCAAATAGTGGAGGAACGTCACCCTCCACCTTAACGGAATGAAGAAGTGGGGGAACGGACCACGTGGGGCTCACGAGCCGCGAGTTGAACAGACCTGGGAAGGGAATAGGGAGTGCCTGTAAACACACACATGCTGAAGTAATCATATTTACCACCCCCCACCACAGTGCATCCGCGTAACTGGAAAAGTCTGTTTTTCCATCGGGCCCAACAGCATCTTTTTCGGCAAGATACACGAAGTAACTGCTGAAAATAAGACCTAGGAACCCGATGTACAATGTTGTGATCAGCTCCTGAAAGTTTTCATCGACATG
Organism: Lasioglossum oenotherae; assembly: GCA_028455765.1. Classification (NCBI taxonomy): domain Eukaryota; kingdom Metazoa; phylum Arthropoda; class Insecta; order Hymenoptera; family Halictidae; genus Lasioglossum; species Lasioglossum oenotherae. The sequence continues at coordinate 7,818,420 of CM052295.1, forward strand.
TTTATAGTCTTTGTTTTGCGTGCAATAATTAGTTTGGCTAGCTAACATAGTTCTCCAAGGCCTCGCAACGAATAAAAAACCACAATGAAAATCTTGGACGATAGCTATCATTAATTATATAAACAATAATTTGTATGTGAACTTATAAAATTGATAGAATCGTATCTTCCTCGACAAATAAACATTTGAAATTTTCAAAAAATTTATATTACAATCCGAATGAAATGTTGATGGATTAACAACGTACCTGACGGTGGATGAAAACAACAGAGCCGAGGAGACGCCACGTGCCGCCTTGTCGGTCGACGTGAAGCATTCGCAATATTTGCAAAAATCGGATGCCTCTGATGGCGGATGTGGCGAACACTTGTCCATTGCTCCCCACGGACAAGACCACCATGGATGCGACCACGACTATTAAATCTGGCAACAATCAAATGACGTGTTCGAGTTTACTTAGGAGTACCATTTATGTTTTTCGAAGTACTTACAGCGAGTTCGAATTCAATCAATCAAAGTTCGAACCTGTTTGCGAGGTACTTGAACCCATTCCTACTGCTAACACTAAACTACTTAATATTGTCCCTACCTCACTCCTGATCTCGCTAAAACAATTATTGTAAATAAAAATTCTAGAAATTGATAGAAGTTTTTTACTTCATCGAGAGAACTTGATTATTATTTATTCATCAAATGAGGTTAGATCTGCCATCCTTTCCAGTCGATCTCAATCTAGCTTACGAGAGGGCCTAGTTTGTAACCTACCTCATGACACGAAAATATTAATTAATTCCAGCTTTTTTACAGGAACCACGGGCCAGACTGTGTATCTGTGTCCGATGACATTTCGCTGCGTTATTGTTCCGCGAAGTTGAATATTCGATGGCAATCGAGCGCGCGTAATTGACCCTGCCGATAAGCACGCGATGCCCGATTCGATTAATGTCCGGCACAACGTGTTACAATTTACTCGCTAGGTAAAGTTCGTTTAATCGCGAATCACGTTGCGCGAACGACCGCCGTCACTTCCGACGGAACGCGATGCACACTTACACCACCCAGGCTTCCGCGCGAATCAATTTCACGATCACTGCGAGAAACGCAATCGATATCGAGTTGATCAGAGTCCGATGAATCATGGGGATCAACAGGAATATTTCGGACGTATAATTTTGTTCGCTATTCCCGGCGGAACACGCCGAACGAAATTAATGATGAAGCAAGATCCGTTGGAATTTTCGTTCCGCGATATGGATTACTGTATTACCTAACTAGGTATAGTCGCCCCGATCGGGAGCGGCAATGTGATTATAAAGGTACGTCTCTCTGTGATCGTTCCATTCATTAACAGCTCGCTCTTGCTCTCTTGTTCTCTATTTATACATTATTAGACAGCGGATTTTATGAATTTATGAAAAAAATGACTGGGTGCGATTTAAAACAGTAAATAAATATTAATAAATTTAATGCAAACAAAATTGGATAGATTTATAATGAATAAATACGTCGTTAGAGCTTTAGTTATTATTAAATTAGAATTTAAAAAACGATGGTGTAATCATGATCTAAAATTCACAATATTTGCATGTGTTTATTATACCGTAATAATAAGTGTATTAATATGCGCTGTTTAATTATTTTAGCATAAGCAACAATGGTCGCTATTCCAAAGAATTTCATCGGTCAAGTTGCAATCAACGATCGAGCCGCTTTTCGAAACACAAAGTGACTGGGCGCCGGTGATCCAATTTTGGAATAGGACAATTGCACAATGCGCATATTGGATTAGTTCAAGCATAGGCTGATTGAACAGGTCCCGATGTGCACCTAATGCACGTTCCCCAGAACGCACTCACCTATGATACAAATCGGTTTCCGTATGAATCGCAACCTGCCACAGCATCCCATGTACTTTGATCTGCAGCCTGCGCTCCATAATCGCACCATGTACTCCACGCCGAAGAATACCACCAAACATATTTCCTAGAAACAGAAAAGCCAATACACATGTATGTACTTCCATTTCACGACATTTTCATCAGAAGATGTTTCTCATTACTAGACTGCGGATGTTTATGCAATTTTGAATTTTTATAATCGAATTTTAAGAAAGTAGAACCAAATAAAGTCCTGTTTTTAGTGGGAACAGCCTTTGTAAATCGAAAATGAATAAAAATTGTACTAAATTCTATCGAGTGTTATATCCTAGTATTTTTTGAAAATTTTCATGTGCCTTAAATGCATAAAGATCCGCAGTCTCCTCTTTTTACGCTGCAGAATTTAACAATACTTCGGTCATTTTAGCTTGCCATGTTTGTGCAGCTGTCAGAGTTGGGCAAAAATTTTATTTAAATAAAAATTTCAAATAAAATGGGTTTAAAACCCCCTTATAAAAAACCCACTTTATTCGAAATTATTGTTTAAATAAAATTTTTGCCCAACTCTGGCAGCTACAACGAACTTCGTAGAAGTCATGGAAGAGAACAAAAAATCAAGGTTGGCTTACATGCACAGAAAATTTATTAATAAATCAACAGAAAATATAATCATGCAAAGTTTATTCAAAATCAATAAGCAAAAGAATATTTTTATTGTTTGTGGTAATTTTTAAAACAATCTTCCACGCAAAGGGCTGCATTCACTTGCCGAGATAATTCGCAAGATCTTTTTTTTTTTTTAAAAAACATTCTATATGCTTTCTGATGATTACTATGTACTATAATTAGAGTTTTTCATAATGTAATATGATTAAATTAAATTGGCATTTTGCACTGGAATCCTAAAAAGTACCGTAACAGTCAATTTTGGGGCTCTACCCAAAAAATCCAAATAAACTCGAGTAGTAAAAATTTGTGCATAATTAATTTTTTCTCAAATTTTTTAGCTTCAAAACAAAAGTATGGTCATTCTTTAAGAATAATACACGAACAAGAAACGAAACAAAAGCAGGCTCACTTTTTGAGAATCCGCCTAATTTTATAAAAACAAACGAGAAGTGAAATAATCGATTTAATGGAACCTCGAAGAGCCTCTTAATTATTTAACATTCACTGCACATCAATTTTCGAGACGACCCGTGAGTGCAATAGAAGGAAAACCCGTTTGTTTACGCGCCGGGAAATAGCTCGAGCAACAAAAGTGGCTCGTCGCGTTTAAAAATGCAGTGGCTGGTACACGACTAAACAAATCAATACGTCAAACGTCGTGTCGGCAGGCATAATGTAGAAAAAAGGAGGAGGAATTGCCGCGGCGGCGAGCCGATAATTATAATAGCAGGAGAAAGAGGGAGGCATTCCCGCGATGACTTTCAATGCTAGCACAGTCATTAATTCCCAGTTCTTAAAATAAATGTGCAACGAGAGAGTGCGACGATATATAGAGATGCTATATCGATTGTATGACCTTTATTGTAACGTTACGACGGCCAGGAAAAATGGGAACATCGATGACAGAATTGCAATGTCCGGGAATTCCACGGAATGGATTTTGACTTTCTTTTGCAACACGTCGGACAATACTACATGTGGCCGAAAGTGATTAGGTTTTGACAAGCTGTCACGCTTCGCGAAATTAGTCAGTCACACAGACACCCGCTCTGGTATTTTTGGACATACAGGATGTTCCAAAAATGTTGTACTTCAAAGTGACCCCAGGAATCACCCTTTTCAAATACAACATTTTTGGGACACCCTGTATATTAAGGTGGAGTGGGGTAAGTCCGTCTACGGGGCAAGTCCGTCAATTGGTTATTTTTATTACGATATGAACGAAATTTCTCTCGTTTGTATTTATTAATGTAGTATAAGTTAATATGAATTATTCGACATAGATGTCGCTCAAGAATAAAGGTGTTTTCCTCTCTGAAATCAACCAATGCCAAACAGTCACGTGCGAGGTACACCTACAACTTTGAGGTTACCCTGAACGTGCAATAGTTTAAAAGCTATTAATATATTCCGTGTTGTTATTTTCGGTAAATACAACAAATATTGATGTAGGTTTCCATTAAATAAACCGTTTTTATTGTATTTTTTAAAATTTATTGAGAAAAACACTAAGATGATCTTGCCCCGTAAATATTACTACACGGGGCAAGTGCGTACTATCGTGGTGGGGTAAGTCCGTACTGTATGGGTAACTATAAAACTAAACAATATATTTAATGCAATAAAAAGCATTTTATAGCAGGCTTGGTTAATCATTTTTTTCTTGCCCCGTAGCACTTGAAACAAGGTTCGAAAGCATTCTTAACTCTCAGAGACGGACTTGCCCCATTTTTGGGGCAAGTGCGTCCTAGTGGACACTTTGTACAATATCCTATTATCAAAATGATAATTTTCAAGCAAAATTAGAATCCTACATAATACTAATTCATCAGTAATAACTGTGGCAAGAGTTTGATACCAAGAAAACGTTGAGTTTTCACTTACCAAACTGAAAATACATCAGTTTGAAGTCCAACTTTGCAAAAACTAGGGCGGACTTACCCCGCTCCACCTTATATTAAAAATGTACGATACGTAGACAGAAAGTTAGTGCGATGTTTAAACGTTAACGACGCAATAATCGTACAAGAGAGGACTTTTTATTGAAGAATCAGTATTTTCATTAAATTACGAAAATTACGTTGAATTCGTTTCTTCGCGAATATCAAGTACGCGCGCTTTTGTGACAGGATGTAGTTGCGGTGCATGCTACTCGGGAATTATGATTTATTGTGTTGACTGTCAAAGTGCTCACTGCTGGAACTCTATCATGATGAAGCATGGCGTTCTACTTTGAACTATGTACATATACAATGAAATTTACGCGGGTCTGTGTATACGTGTAACTTATAGCATTAAGAGCGAATCTGTTCGTAAATGAATCACGAAATGCAATGATATTTCTGTTGATGTGGTGTGGAATAAAATGATAAATTGTGACAATTGTAAACAGATCCCAGAAATTAATTGAAAACAATTTAGAATTTTCTTAGATAATATTTCGTAAGAATTTGATATTTGCTAAATATAAAAGCATTAATAAATAAATAATCTAGATCAACGAATTAATGCAAAAATAAGAGTAATAATTTGGCAAAACATTCTAAAAATTGTGGTTCAGGTCACTTTTTCGTTAGTATGCTATTAGCTATTACTCACTGACGCGACAGGGTGATGCCTCGAGGAGATACTAAAGGGAGCTTTCTACGCACATATTACGAGGTTTGACAAATTGGCGACTCCGCCCTGATAATACGACCACCCTGGCTTCCTTCCGGCTTTCTCCTATGTGACGTCCTAAAAATAGGGGACTAGTCGCCATTGTAGAGTAGTTCGTTTCGGGGGACATATCTTTTTAATCTGTCTTGGCCAGTGATTCCCTTTGCAATGATAGCTAGATTTCCGGGTAATACGTCGGTGAAAAGAACTCGATGAAACGAGATTTGTCTGGTTTTAATGTCACGTCACATTGATAATGTGATAAATTATAAACGCACAAAAATACGTTGATGAGATTCTACGAACATCAATATAACGTCATAGACCACTCAAATAATATCAATAATTCGATTATAATTAATTTTTATATGAAGAAAACACGTACACTTAATTAGTCAACTGTTATTTTAAAGTCGAACACTATCTTAACGAGAAATCAGCTGTACAAAGGAGCTGTTCGGCGAGAGTCGCTGTGAGAAAATCACGAAGACTGATCTCGCTCCTCTGATATCTTCTAGCTCGTCTTTTAACGTTTCATTGAACTGTTCGAACTGCCACGAAGATCTCACGGAAATTGCGTTCGGCTCTCTTCTTTTCATCAGGCGCAACCGGTGGCCAGCCGAGAAAAGTCGACGCTTCTCGTAACATTCGAGAACATCGCTCTCGTCCTTTTCACGCCATTACCAAGAAAATGGTTATTCTAAGTATTGGATATTCTAGAGGCATCGAGCTCTCCTTCAAATATTCACAATGTACTTCATTGTACTTCAATAGATTTCAATAGATATCAGTAGACACAGACCTGGCTAATTATTTGAAATATTTCAATAACATGTTATTTTATAATTATTTAATTTAAGATCATTATAAAATTATAAATTTGATATACAGGGTGGTCCACCTAAATATCTCCTCCACTTGGGGGGGTACAAAAAATATTTTGTGCACTATTTGAATGGTTTGCAGGAACCATCATATTGCAAAGAATATTTTTTTCCGGAGGTCATTTTTTCGAAGTTATCAAGCTCATCGATGTTTTCTGATATATAATTACATTTTTTTTATTGCATCGTGTAACTGATAGAGAAATACATTCGGATATTTATAATAACATGACCTTGAAATGACCTTGATCTTCGAAAATTGAAGTTTTACCTTCAGATCAAGGTCAATGTTATGTTATTATACGTATCTGAATGTATTTTTCGATCAGTTACACGATGCAATAAAAATATGTGGTTATGTATCAAAAAACATCGATGACTCAAAAGAAATGACCTTCGGAAAAAAATATTGTTTGCAATATGATGGTTCCTTCAAACCATTAAATAGTACACAAAATACTTTTTGTACCCCTACATTTGGAGGATGAATTTAGTTGACCGCATTTAGGTGGACCACCATGTATATATTTTATATTTATTTAAGATAAGTATACATAAAATTGTTCAAAATTATCTCTGACGATCTGATCATCGGGTTTGAGTTTATACAGACATCCATTGTTGTATATTATTTTGAGGATAATGTACTTCTTTTGTCAAATTTGAAAGAAAAAAGATGAAGAAATAATATTTTGTACACCGTGCGTGTGATTTATCTAAGAAAAATATGAATGACAGGAATACAGTTTTCAAACGAATGTTGATGAGTTTTGGGGGCGAACGTGATGCTAATATTTTCATTTGACCTTGCGATGAGCTTGAAGAAATTTATACCGGTTAGATTATCATTTCTAGACAGAAACTTGTATTTTTTATTACATGTTCTTGTAGCGAGAATTTAGACGCCATTTACACGTGCATTTTTATGATTGCGGCAGTAAAGCTTCGAACTACGTGTGTTTGACGAAAAAAAGACGAGAATTGAAAATATACGCAGAAACGTTTCAAAAGACAGTTATTAAATTCTTCGTGTAATAACGCAAACCGGCGAACGTAATAACTTTTCCGCGAGCAAATTCACGTTTATAGTCGGCCGAAAAGCGCGGAAAAAGATTTCCTTCATCTGCATAATTATGACCTTGTAATTAATTTTTAATCGCATTGGAGCGGATTCCGCATTCACGTTTTATGCGAAATAAATGTCTCGGTAATAGATTTTGCTAGACACATAATGAACATGTCGGACAGAATTTACCACATATAAACCTATGACTTGCGTCATAGATAACTAATGCATTTTAACATTGATAAGACTGTTTTATACGATATCAATCAATGCAACTTTTTATTCTCTATAAAAATGTCAGAAAATTATTCATTCGTTTGATAGATTGGTGCTAATAATAACTGTATCTACTGACTTTTTTATATTAAATGTAAATCTTATTTTATTACAATAAGGGTGCTTACCATCCAAAAGAGTGTTTCGTTCGCGAAGTTACTGTACTGGTCTATGGTTGACAAAACACTAAATATGAGGCACACCAATACCACCATGAACCTGAAAACAAAAATACAACAATTAAATCAATTACATACAATACAATAAATGAGAATAAAATGTACTTCTTAAATTTTCAACATAGGTCCACATAAAAAAGTTGTAAAATGCAACTTTTAGTATTTTTTCTGCAATTCCGATCAATTGCAATTTCTGAAAAAATTTCTTTCCACGTCCTATAGTAAACTAATTGCTCTAGTTTCCAAAAAAAAGTTCAAATCGTATAGTACAATATCAAAAAAGTTATCGTCTTTTTTAGAGCGTCCGAATATTAAATTCGAGTAACTGTATATATATTTACACTTCTTGTTATATTTATCAGAAATGACAAAATGCATTACTTATGGTACCACTTATAATTATTGCAAGGACACAGAATTTGCGTCCAGCTTTTGGAAGGCTAGTATAATTATAATATAAATCTATTAATTATAATATAAATTAGAATGTTAATAATATAATATCTCATGTTACTACTAGTATCAGTGACTCTCGTAATTCCCGTTCAAATATTGTTTCAATGAAAGGTTAATTTAATTGGATAAAAATTGTATGGAATAGTGTGCAAAGTGTTACAATAAATATCCCAGCCGTTAAGAAAAAAATTGCCACGTCCAATTATTTCCCTCGCTCGCTCCATTGTGCGCCGTATTGCGTCACGATGGAAAATCAATTTTTGTAGCTAATTGCTCATTTATTCGAAACGTAAAGCCAGTTTCCATTCCTACGGCCGACAATAAATTTCAAAGCACAAACATCCCATTAACATTTCTGCTTCGCTGTCGCATGAACAACTCGCACTCTACAGATCCCGTGCATCCGTCTTGTTGACAGTGGGGAAAAGAACACAGGGCGGAGCGTGTCAAAAAAGATGGCAGTCACGCAAGTGAGGATTCGTCTTTGAAAAGGCATCGATCGCGCGCCACGAGTTCCGTCGCGAACGGGAAACGCGGACAACGAAAAAATTTCAACGGAAGTTTGGGTGACGCTCGAGCTTCACACTCGATGGAAGAAAAGATCTTTTCGGTGGTTCGAGGACACCCATGAATCATGACCTCCATTTTCCCTCGCGAATCATCAAGCGTCGCGTCGGAAATTTATGAGGGGGTGGGTTTGCGCGTTACTTTGGTTGCAGCGTTCATTATCAGGCAATCACGACCGGGTCACCGGGGGATAGGAACTTATTTACGTGCACAGGAAGTTATATGCATGTATTACGTATCGATTTTAACCGTTTTGTCATCGAGACATTTAGCCGCGGACGACTTGACGCTCCGCGAACTAGGCCGCCCGCGACACCTGCTTCCGAATTTTGCGATTCACGCGGCCCTCCGGCGAAATGACACGGCTGTCATCGCGGTATTTTTAGCGGCCGGCTTCCCATTAGAAATTCTCGATTCCCCGGCAAAGAACCGATTCTTACAAACAATCCAGGTGTGGAGAATCGATTCGCAAGATCGAACTTTGGGTAACACAAGGTGAAGTCAGAGGATACTTCAAGGTCACGTTATTAATATCTCTAGATGCGTTTTAATGTCAACTAGAATATGCAAGGAAAAAATATACAACCCCAGTAGCACAAAAATATTGGACAAATATCTTTTTCAAATATCTAAATGTCTTTTTTTAAATATTTTTCATATATTTTTCAAATAGATATTGTACAAATGTACAATAAATGTAGATTTGAATGTTTAGAATATTCAGAGAATATAAACTAGATATATTTAAAAAATATAAAGCGAATATCAAAAATATGCGAGAAACCAATATTTGATAAATATAAATTCAATATTTAAATAACATTCAAATTCAAGAAAAAGTTATAACAAAAATCAGTAACTATATATAATACTATTAAGACTTGCGAAGCCTGTGATACCATTTACATAAAAAATATTTGTTATGTAATCACCAGACTGCGGATCTTTATGCATTTATAGTAAAATTGAGTAGATGAAATTCAAAATTGTAGGAAAATTTCAATTTCGATCCTATTCTTTGCAATCGACGCGGTCAATTTTTACTTTGCATAAAGATCCGCAGTCTAGAAATCAAAAGTAAAGGAGATATTTAGCTGAACCACCCTGTATATACAAGGTATCCCAAAAATGTTCGAGTTCGAATTGTGAGATCATTTGAAGCAACATTTTCATTTGTAAAAATGTCCGCCTCGGCGGCAGATAGCACTGAGCGCAGCGATGGAGTCGCGCCGCGGTGAAACAGTGAACAAGAGAAGGAGCAGGAATTGAATTAATTAGAACTCACTTATTCAGCCGTGAATGCAGTTGCTGCTTCGAAATGTGTCACTGGGCCACTCGGAGATAAACTGCACAGTTGACTTTAGGTACACAGCAGTGCCGAAAGCTAAGGAACGCACGGTCAGGTCAACGAACTGCACAACTGATGGTAGATCACAAGCGTGAGCTTCGAATTGACACGTCTCCAGAGATGTTCTCTCTACCGCGGTTCGAACGACACTGACATTACGCAACATTTTTCACGAGAGGGGCCGCTGTAAGACTAGAATTTATGGCAATCACATGTTTCGGTTTTCTCGCAGATTCGAAAAAGATCGAAAAAAGTCTGTCCTTTTACCCAGCAAGAGTTAGAAATATCAGGTACGCGTGGCGTTTATGAGGGTCTATTGTCCTATACCTCCCTTAAGAAACTTTGTAAAAGAAGGACAGACGATGTTTTGCCATGTGATTGCCATAAATTCTACTCTTACAGCGATCCCTCTCGCGTCCCGTTTTTTGTCTAACCCTCTTCTCATGTTCACTGCTTCACGGCGACTCGAGGCCGCGCTCTGATTGGGCCGTGTTTTGCGTTAACCCTTTGCACTCCTCGAGTGCGACGACATCAGAGAGGAAGAAAAATGTAAATAAATCGGATTTTTGTATGTATTTGGTTCTTCCTTTGTTTCCTTAATTGTCTTATTTTTTAGTCAAGAACAAATATAAGTTCTACAAATGTAAATTACAACAAAGTTGAATAATATTTAATACAACTAGAGTAAACAAAATTGTTTAAAATGAATAGCAGTCAAGGTACTGTGCATTGAAATAAATTTCAAATGAAACACACTTCAAATAGCAAGGAGTTGCTGGTAAAAAAATTGAGAAATAATTCGGAGTGTAAAGTCAATGAGCGGCAGACATTTTTGCAAATTAAAATATCGCTCCAAATGTTCCTCAGGAACTGTCCCCTTCAAGAAACTCGAACATTTTTGGGACACTTTTATGAATATGTACCTTATACGTTTGTATTGTAAACATATTAAAACGATTACCTTTCTTCGTTCCGATTAACCCGGTTTAAAGCGTATCAAGGCATAGAACCGATTAAATCTGTGTTATCCGTTTTCGGGTCACGATTAATTACACGATTAAAGATAGCTCTCCTGGAAATGAGTGTTCCGCAGACCGGACCTGCTGCACTGCCAGAAAGATTAGTGCTCGAGTTCAGGCTGGTGGAACTGTACAAATGTACCGACAATATGTGTATGCGTACATTATATTTAACAGTTTTTTAAAATGTTTAAATAAGAGACAAGTTTTCAGTCATAGTTCAAATTACGATTTTAGTTGTTGGACATTTATTCACTAAGTTCATTACCTCGTGTTCTAAAACCTGATTTCGTAGAAAGCATTGTGTTTGAATTGTCGTGTCGCGTTCCCTCTTAATTTTAATCCACACTGAGCCACTACGTCGACTCGACGTTGTACATACAGGAGATTAACTCAAAATTGAATTAAGGTGTATCACTTAAACGAGAGAAACTCTCTTTCTCTTCTACTTTTACAGCTACTGGCAAATGGATCAAAACCACTGGACATTTTTTAATAATGTTAAATGGCCTAAGCATACCTTACTAACAAAATTCATCAGTTATGAAAAAGTGATGCATACATGCATGTTAATTAATAATATTTAATAAATTTTGCTTCGATTATAATCCGTAGAAAATTGTATGGCACTTTGCAGACTTTAATTCACTTATTACACTGTCCAACAAATTTCAACTTTTTAAAAGTATTTCGATTCCTACTATGCGATTCTTATAGAATTTTCTGCGCTGATTCCGAATCTGTTTTTCATTTTTTTCCTATACGTCCAGTATTTGAGAAAATGGAGTTTAAAAAAAAGACATATTTTTCAACTTTAAACAAATATTGTGATGTTATTATAAAAGATATTGAATTGTTCTTTACAGCAAAAGCATCTGTAGACTTTCCCGAATACAGTGATATCCATTATTAATACTAGTTGTATTGGTGCAAAAGTGGTGTCTTTCCGCCTTTAATCATTGTTTAAACATGTTTAAACAATCATAATGTATTAATATTGGATATCACTGTATTCGGGAAAGTCTACAGAAGCTTTTGCTGTAAAGAACAATTGAATATCTTTTATAATAACATCACAATATTTGTTTAAAGTTGAAAAATATATCTTTTTTTCAATTCCATTTTCTCAAAAACTGGACGTATAGGGAAAAAATGAAAAACAGATTCGGAATCAGCGCGGAAAACTCTATAAGAATCGCATAGTGGGAATCGAAATACTTTTTGACTGTTGGACAGTGTTATTAGACTGCGGATGTTTATGCAAATTAAAAAAAAACATTTGCATTGATTGTAAGACACAGGAGCCAAATAAAAATTTGTATTAAGCTTAATTTTCTTATTAAACGGAAAATAATTTACTGATGTCCTTAAATCTTTTTAATATGTGCACTGCTTTAAACTGTGCGTACTCATTTTTGCCATGAATGCATAAAATCCGCAATCTACTTATTATTTACAATTACGTTTAGAGTTAAATAATTATTAAGTTTTCTGTGACAATATTTTGTCGCATATCTTGTAAACGAATACGTTGCAATTAGAAGAACATTTCCGACCGTTGGGGACGATACGGAACAACAGCATCAAGAACTGACGCTGATGGTTCCTATGACATGATACCTAGAATCATTTTGTTCCTGATGAAGTATAATTACGTAATGTACGGTACACAGTTACAGACACTCTGAGAACATCTCTCATACTGCTTTTCAACATGGTGGAAAGATCGATGCACGGAGCCGTTCGCTTCACACGTCATTAGTGTGCGCAACTTTTTGACCCAGAAAGCTGTGGTATGACTAATTACCTGACATGTTCGTCTATTCTGAATTTCCGCGATCATTTTCTGTTCCCTAAATCCCCAAAGAAAATAAGAACTTGACGGTTCAATAATGTTTGAAACACATAAAAGACATGTCAAGGAAGTAGAACTGTTTCAGCATAACTAGATAGCGGATCTTTATGAATTTATAACAAAAATTAGTAGGCGCAATTTAAAACAGTGAAAATTAGAAGTATTTAAAAATGATGTTATATTATTTTCAACCTTTTACCCATATTGACAAAGAAAATAAATTTCTATTTCATTCCAGTTTGTCATAATTCAGGTAAAACATTCTTATTTTCGATAAAGATCCGCTGTCTAGTGTATTACTTATATTGCTGTTTATTATCAATGCATTAATATATTACATAGTAAGTTTTCACTAACATATCTTAAGTAAACTATTAGCCTAAGTTTCACCAAAGTAAATATTGTATACATTTTTTATACGGTACTTCATTCATTATGAAATCGATTCCGAAGTTACGACCGTAAAACGTGTCATTAAGTATAATTTGACGTTACCCTCTATAATTCGTTGTTTCTACCTATTGCGAACACTAATGCTAGCTTTGCGTGACCATAATGCTGGAAAAATTCCTTTTCGAAAAACAGTATTAGTAACGGTGTTTTTGCAATATTTTGTAATAAGTTAGTATTGAAATTAATAAATAAATTCATTATTTTATTCTTTATAATTCATTATAATTTAATTTTGCTTAGTGAAATAAAATAGGATCTTAATTTCCGTGGTAGTAGGTTTTATAGATCTGAAATAAATTAAAATCGTACTAAATTCTGTCATATTATATATATATATATATATATATATATATATATATATATATACATACATAATTGCATAAAGATCCGCAGTCTAATGATTACACTTTTTCATAATTTTCAATTTTCATCCGGAATATAAATTTAAATAGGAAGCAATAAACGGGATAAACTTATAGGACGACCTGACATATACGAAACGTTATCATTTGGGATCTCTCTTTGTGTGGGGGTAAACGTCGAATTGTATTGCAATTATGCGTCGGTTAGTCCGTTACATAATCGCCCGAGATATCATTTCTAACGACTCGACTGGGGCTTGTGGGTAATGAGAAACGCATAAATCATGCGGGTCTAAAAGGTCTGATCAATCGAATTTGCAGAATTAATGTCGGGACAGTGGCTGCGCTGCGTTGCACCCAATCCTATCAGCCTATACAAATTACTCATTCATTGTTCTGCTGTTAATTAATTGCGAATTTACGGATAAAAGTGACGCATTTCCTAATATCATCATTGAACGCTAATTTTATGGATTTGTGTCGAAAATGAACTGAAACAGGAAATATTAATTGTATTATTGAAATTATTCCGTGAAAATACGTGATTTTCACTTCAATTATCATTAATAAATATTACAGTTTTATATAAATCTTCTAGTTTAGTATAAATTTCAGTTCAATATCAGTTCATACGGATATTTCAAATATCAATTTAGAATTCAACCAGAATAATCTCTTAATACTGTTATAAAATATTATTCCATAAATACTATTTAACACTTGTTATAATGTTTCGGAACATTTTTTATATTAATTAAGAAACAATCTGCACCTGTTATGAAAAAACTTTTACTTTTAAATTTCATTAATTCTATTCACCCCGAAAATTTTAAACTCAGTAATCCTTTTATATCTTTTCTCATTGGAACTTATAATTTGAGAAGCTTTTTAAAAATGTACCCAATTTAATAAATTCCAACGCAGCTGTTGTGTGAAAAAGTTCTGAAACTTTTTCGAGCCCTGTCCCTCAGCGCTTCCCGGTGCCATAAATTGTGGGATGTCGGGACGGGTCGATCAAAGCGGGATAAGTGATGCTTGCTAGGTGGGCACAACGAAATTTCCGGCAGTGTCGTATAAAAATAGAAGGAATCGATGGTCGGGGAACAATTAATGCACGAAGAGTTGTGGTTGCAGTGTCGGCGGAAAAAGGAAACAGGTAAAAGGAGAGTCGAATGTGGACAATTATCATAGTAGGTCGACGAAGGTGACCCGCAAAGCTTTAAGGTAGCCCGGGAGGGGTGCATGTCAGAATTATAGTCCACCGACACGCCATCTTAAAGCGTATTCCACGGTGAACCGACTTCGTTAACGCCGTGCTCGTCGTTACTTAACGAGGTATCGCTCGCTAATAAATTACTTATACAAGCGGACGAGTCCCCTGCGCCGAGCGGAACGAAGCGAAACGAGCCGAGCTGGGCCGAGTCGGGCTCGTACCACGCCGCGGCAATTACCGCTCGTTCGGATTTCCTCCACTGTGATTCCTCCGCTCTCTCCCTATCAAATCAACCGCTGCTTGTTTCAATGTTAACACTGCGTCAGCCTTATCCAAATGATATCGAAATCTCCTGCCGCATTTTAATTACCGGTCCTTTCCTCCCACGGTCTTCCAATGGCAATACACGACAGACTTTTAACCCCTTGCCGCACTTCGACGAGCCAGACTCGTGATTAAGGTTCTTAACAAAGTCTAACAAATATGATTGTTACGCGTTTCACATTTCAGATGAAATAAAATTTGCTTCGTTTGCAATAAATGAATAAATGTAGCCATACAAAAAATATACATTTTCTTTTCACTTCTACGACATTTTTACCACACTCATATTAGCTTGCCGAGCTTGTCGTTGTTGTCGTATGCGTCAAATCTTGTAATCGAATTTTAAACCATTTCCCGATGAGCTAGAGACTTGAAACTTTAAACATAGCTCAGAACTGGATAACAATGGAATATTGAAAAATAATTTTAAAAAAAACTGTGCGTTCAGGAGAAAAAAATTTTAATATTAACCGTTACACCTCGTCGCGCGACACTCGGTAGTACGTGATCGCGTTCAGCGATCCCCACTCCGCGCACCAGCGCTCCCTACTCGACTACGCGTTCCCACTCCGACTCATCCCCACTCCACTGACCCATTTCGCACCGAAAGAGCTCAGTCAGTGTGGTGTTCCGTTTATTCAGTTCCATTTCGGACAATTTCGGACTCCATCAAGAGACGTCGTCTCTCGGAGTCATCCCCTCATTCTATCTCGCGTTTCTATATCTTACTATTTCATACCAGTATTACTATATCTTGCGTTCCATCTAAAAAAGACTAAAAAGTATGATAGAAAATAAAAAAAATATATAAAAAAACTTTTTAGAAACCACGCTTACATTAAAATGCACTAAAAAGGGGAAAATAATATTTTTAGACATTAGTGAGTATAAATAAAAGCGTGGAGCGCCCACGAAGATTACGTCAATATAGTTTAGCACTCCAAGCTTTTATTTGTAGTCACCAATGTCTAAAAAAATTATTTTCTCCTTTTTAGTACATTATCGTTGCGCATAAAGACGTTCTAATCGCTGTAACTGTAAAAGAAAAGGTACGGCAAGGAGTTAAGCAAAAGAGACTTGTTTATCAACTTCGAAATATCTCAGGATATGCTTTAGATTCGTTATATTATATCACGTAGTAACGGAAAAAAATTTGTAAACAAACTGTGAATTTTTGTACAATCACAGCATATGAAGAAGAATACGGCAGAAGATGTTATTAACACTAAATCTACCATCTTCAGTCAAATGACCGGTTTCGTATTCTCCATTTTATGATTATTGAAATTATGAAGTTGCATACATGGAAATTGATTCGATAAATTTTTTCGTCCAAGCACATATCGTATTAAAAATTGCGCGAGATCTAAATAAATAAATAGAGCCTTGTCATTTTTATCAGCTGAAATATTTTAATCGCTTTTAGAGATCGGTAGGTTTAGTGTTAAAGTATCTTTTCGAAGAAGAGGACGGGAATTATTGCGATAATTTTCACAATCAATATCATCTTGCTGATAAACTAAAATTAAGCAAAGAAACATTAAACTAAGAAACTAATTAACTAATTAACTAACATTAACATTAACACTAACATTAAACAAAGAAACGTTGAAGTAGTCGTTAATCGACCGTAGTTGATGGGACTATAAAATTAAGTTACTTAAAACCGGAGAAGCAGTTCGCAGGAATTTTTCCCGGCGAAAATATCGACCGCAGTACAAAAAATCCTTTTGGAGGAATCATAATCGCGGGAAGTGCTATTCGTGATACATTGGTCGCACGATACTCAATGCAGTGCTCGACCAACAAGAGATAAACCCTCGAGTGCTCTTCAACCGCCCCGCACGATGAAGAGCCTATGAACGCTCGATGTCAAGAATACACTATCTACATATATGTATGTGCTAGCACCGACTATAGAACTCTCAAACTGTTGCATCGGTCCCGGTTCATCTGCACCATTTTTTCATCTACTTTACAGTTGAAACCTGCGCTCCATCCACCGCATACTTTTCAATTATTGGCCAATGAGCGACCACAAAGCAAACAGACAGGTCACTTTAATTAGTCAGATTTCAATTAATATGCAACTCAAACGATGCTTACAAAACTGATACGTTTTTTGTTCGGATTGACCTGTTGGATAAACTAAAATGTTGATAAAATGGAATTTCATTTCAGTTTAAAGGAAATTAATCACAATTAATAACATAGATCGTAGATCCTGTTCGACATCTTCATCACAAGTCTGACTCGTAATTCAGTGGGTTAAAGATGCAGATGTTAATTGAGGGGTTAAGGATGCAAATGTTAATTAAAGTCGAACACATGATATTCATATAATTGCCAGAATATAAATGTACAATATATAATATATCCAACAAAAACAACAAGTTGTAGTTCACTGTATCATTTCAGAATTTAGTCATCCATCTTGCAAACTAGAAATTGTTTTGAATTGTAGTATTGGTTAGAAATAGACTGCGAATCTTCATGCAAAATAAAAAATGTTCGCATTCATTGCAGAACACAGGAGCCAGATAAAAATTGTATTCTTCTCTTAACGATCCTATTAAACTGAAACTAACACCTTGATGTCCTCGAATATTTTTAACATGTCCACTGCTGTAAATTGTACGTGTCCATTTTTGTCATGAATGCATAAAGCCTAGTTCTAAATTATACGTTTTCGGAGTCACTGTATATGTAACAGATCTTGCTTTGGCATACAGATAATAATTTGAACAAGTGCATATTTTTGCTGCAGGTATTAATGCGCAATTTCATGGCTGCTAATCTTATCAACGCAACAAATAAGTTACGGGCAGTGTTTCCATTATTTCGTCAAATTGGACGATTATCAGCGAGCACGATTCCGCCATCTAAAAATAACGAGCGTCGCACGCAAATAGCCTGCGCATGAATTGCAGCATAATAACGCTTTGCTATTTATGCGCCGTCGAACTAGGCCGTACCGTTCGTTCGAGTCATTTCTATTAAATGGACTCTTTTACTTGCGGGGAAACGGGGACTGCTCATTGTGCGGCGCGCAATCTGCTTAAAAATTCGCGCGAACGACACCGTGCGGGACGGCCCCCGTAACTTCTCCGCGTTGTCGCCGGCGAAAGACAGTCGATTATAGCCGCCGGAGAACAATGCAAAATCAATTCCCTTTGTTCGGCCGACAAACAATACATATTCCCAGCCAATTCCGTGTCAATTGTAACAAAATGTATGGAGCAACCCGTGAAAGGGTCTTGTAGCGCACCAGACGCGGGGATAAGACAGACAAATCGAAATTTTCACGTCGCGACTCCGCGAGGCCGGTCTGCCCTGCAATTACCGACAAACTATGCGAGACCGCCCTACTGGCGATTCACAAGGATGTACGAGTTTGTCATGTAAAATTAAGAAATTAATATTCCAGTTCAGTTTACGATTCTTTGAATCGAAAGACTATTCTTAAATTGAAATTTGGGTAAACTTTACTTTACCGGACTCAAAATTTGTGCCTTTCTCAAAGCAAAAATTATGATGTATTTGGTATGTAATCCAGTAGATTTGTACCCGGGCTGCTGCAGATCGAAGTTTCGATTCTGTAGGATCAATGGTTCAGGAGTTATGCGTGCTGAAAGTTGAACAATCTGCAGTGTTTTTGGCAGGTAAAGGCGCCGCCATATTGGGTTGTAGTGACGGTCGCGCGCCGCTTACCGAGTTGGTTGGTGATAAGGTCGGGGAAGGGGTGGTAAGAACCAGTAACCAATATGACGGCGCCATTATTTGTCAAAAACACTGCAGATTGTTTAATTTTAAGCAAGCATAACTACTGAACCGTTGATCCTACAGGATCGAAACTTCAATGTACAGCCACCCCGGGTATAAATCTACTGGATTGCATACCAAATACATCATAATTTATAGGAGAAAGGCACAAATTTTGAGTCCGGTAAAGCAAAGATCAGCCTAAACTTTAGTTAGACTTAAATGAATTCTAATGTATTCTAATATGAAGCATTCTTGACTGACTATTATTTTTGAAATATCAGACAGTGTAGTGTGCAATTTGGAAAAATGTTTAATATACTTCAAAAGTTAGAAAATGCAATATCTTCCTTCGTGACATATACATTCACAGTTTCATTAAATTAAAAAAAATTTAGAGACAAGTACTCTATGTTAAATTTTGAAATATTTATTACTTTTGAAGTTGAACTGAATTTTTTTGTGAAATTCAAATAGCAAAATTCCAGAAAGTGAAAGAAAACTATTTTATTAATTCGTAAACATTTGTTATTCTTACTGTTACGTACAAAATTGTCCGTGTATACGCTCTGGCGATAAAAAGCCAAGAAAGTAGAGCGTATGTACGTATACACTAATGATGCAAATGGGCTAAATTGTCACGGAATTTAATATCGCCTTCTATTACCTTCTTTATGCATACCAAGATCGTAAAAATGTCCTGCATAAATGTCGAAAAACTAAAATAGAAAAAGACAAGGATACAAATCACGTCAGATATCCAAAAAGTATAGCAATTGATTATTAAGCCATAATTATCATTACTAAAATGAAAATGTTCTAATTGCAGAAAGCAGGGAATATATAAAAATTTATTTATTCTTTCTATAATTTAAAAAATAATTGATTCCCCCGATAATTTTAATAAATTGTTGCTCATATAAATATTTATTTCTTCTAATGATATGGTTTTACTAAATTGAAAATAATTATTAACTGATCAATGTACGGAATTATGTGGCAAAAATTCACTGCGAACAAGATTAATCAAATTTCCCACTTTTTCTGGCTATTTTCGAGCGAGTATCGTGTTAAAGGTTTCAAGTATGCAAACGCGTTAACCTTTTCCGCGGATTCCTCACGCCTTCTTTAACGGAAATCCGGAAGACATCAAAGGAACATCTCCTGCTCGTAACAGCCATTAGGCTGATTAATTCAGTGTTGCAACAGAAGGAGAAAGCACTCGAGCTTGATTGCCAATCGTTGTAAAGTGTGAAGCGGTTTAGGAATCGTGTACAAACGGTCATCAAACAATTCCGGCCGTGATAAGGCAAACATATCTACGACGATGGTGGCAGAATGATGAATAACTGCATTCCTGTGATTCCCTTAGAGGTTAACACGAATAACTCGAACGGAGAAATACGCACGATTTTTTCCATCAAAATTGTACACCATGACCAACAACTTTATTATTTTTCAATTGATCTGCATAAATTGTACGAATTAATTGTTGTTCTAAGTAGTTAAAATAAAAATTAACTTATAGGCACTTTTTTAAAAATTAATTTTTAACCTTTAATTTTAAGCGTCTAAAAATTGTAAAATTTAAATCGCCGTCACTTACTGTGGATCCAAAACACTATAAAATTCTCAAAAACTTGTTGATATTTAAATTGTGATAATTTCGTGAGAATAAATAATACAACAATAAGCTTTCACGCATTTTGAAGCTTGAATCCCCCACTTCCAGAAAGTAGTGCTCATTTTCCTCCGAGGTTATTTTCACATGTTGTAGCAGGTGGAAAACGGAATACCTAATTTTCCCTAAAAAATGCTGCAAATTCAACGGTCTCCAAAATTTGCAAAAATTTTTCTGTCGAGCTCAAATTATTTTTTTCATTTCATTCGTTCGTCAAAAGTTTAAACTAATTTCAACAAAAGTGTTTGATTACTCCGAAGTCTAATCGGAGATTGAAACGAGAAATTTGGGGATTTCGATTGGTCGATTAGCTGCCGCAGATGGAAAACAATGGACGGTCTCTCTACAACAAATCGAACGCTGGACGATCTGACCCAATTAGACCAGCAATTCGAAAAATTGACCGCGCCGTGCCGCAACTGTGCCGAAAATCGTCTAAATCCTGATCCAAATTAACGTTTCCAATTCCAAAGTAAAGAGCAAATAAACTAAGTTATATAATAATGTTCAGTTGAACGCGGCACTTGCGCACCACTGCGCATCGTTTCCATTAAACCGTGGAAAATCTTCGTTCACTAGATACTATGTTATCTTAATTAGAAGTACAATCTGATAACACTAATTTTCTCATTTACGACTACCTGCCTGTGTGTATGCGCAAGTGGCATGGCACTCGAGGAGCCGTAATTGAATCTAATCACGTGATATCGTAGATACGTTGCACTTATTCAAGATTTCTATGCTGAGTGCAACGTGCAACGAGAGCCACTTCAATTGCTGTGTAATGATTTTAAGAGAAAATGTTTCCGACAAGTTCTGGATGATTTCTAAGAGAGCGTAATTCGACGTAATTGGCTCTTCCGTAAGTGACAGCGCGAAGAGGATTAATTTTTTAATCCAATTTGCTTATTTAAGGAAATTGGAACAACGAATTCAGCGCCCTATAATATGATCACCTTGAGTTGACCTTGAAAATATCTTTGAAAAACTGGAGGTCAGGTTATTTTAGACAGCAGTTATTTCTGACTGACCTGGTATGTTTATGTGCATCACAAAACAGATGAGAGAAAAAAAGAATGTAATATTTCTGCGATAGTAAAAATAAAATTGACATTAATAACGCGAACACTCTTTATAATTAATAATATCTTGCATCCATCCTGCCTGATTTTTGAAATTGAATTCAAAGAGGACAAAAGAGGAAATTGCAGTGGGAAAAACGATAAAGCAGATTATAGACACTATATTCGCCACTAGATGTTGCTTCTAATAAATAATAACGAAGTGATTCACGGAGAACGATTTATATTTTCGATATTTTATAGACGTTTGATATTTCTGTCGCGGAATGTGGCAATAAATCGTTAAACGATAATAATGAAAGTTCCCTTTGGTTCTAAGCCAGCAGGTTTAACCAATCGCCTCTCTCTCCGACGGGGGCTTACCTTGGGCTTTATCTAAACGAGAATCACGTCAGGGATTCATTAAATGCTCGTCGCTATTCATGAATCGCGAGTATTTATCGTGTTCCTGCCACGTACCACGTGGTTTTACACGCCAGTTAATTCGTCCAACTCGGTCGGATTTTCGCGTCGACTTTCTACAATCGAATAAATGCCAAACAATATTACAACGTTTTAATAATATTTCCATGAATCTTTTCCTAACCTTACTCGTTGTTTCTGGTTGCAATTTGTTTATACGATGGTTTTATCCCATCGAGGACAACTGCTGTGTATCATACTAACTCTAACGGGTGTTTCTAAATTAATTAAGCCGAGGTTGTTAGGTACTAGAACCTTACAATGTTAAAATTTAAAATCTAATCACAAAATATTATTTATCTCATCAAATAATTTTACCCATAATTATTATAAGCTTACTTTTTTTTATATTTGCAATAAATCTAATGTTGAGTACCTCTATAAAATTTCACAAGAATTTGTAACGATAGTTCACAATGTTACATAAAACTTGATATTGTTAATAAAACTTTCGTCCATGCTGACATCCTCAGGTTCGATTCGCGAAAGCTGTATAATTTTCTTGGATATGCATTCGCCGAGTAAAGGATTCAGGATTTAGGACAGATTCCAAGAACAAGATGAAGGGACGTACAATATCTGCAACATGCGATCCGCCTTACTTTCGCCAGGAATAAAAAATGGGCACACGCTTCCGGAAATGAATGGCGCGTTCGTCATGGCAACAGTAGCATCGAGCGCAAGCTGAAAGACATTTCCGTGGTAATTTCCGACCATGGCGTTCCGCATCGTCAAAACTTCGATAGTGGAGTTTATTATCAGAAAGGCCGTTCAATGTTGACTCCTCGGAAAGTAACGCGTGGGACGCGGAGAAAAGTCGGGACACTTATTAACCGATCGAGTCCCACGCAATAAAATAAGATGATTTTTAAATGAACCATTATTTATTACCAGCCTGCGGATTTTCTGCATTTACGACAAAAATAGGTACGTGCAACTTAAAGCGGTAAACATATTAAAAAGATTTAAGGACATCAGTGCATTAGTTTCAACTATGTAAAATAATTAGAAAAAGAACAGATTTTCCAGGTGGCCCCTGTTTTTTGCAATTGATGTAGCAATTTTCTATTTTTCATCAAGATCCGCAGTCTATTCATTACTTTTAAATATGCACGAGAAAGCGTATAAAAATGCTACTCAAAAATTTTTTACCCTTTTCGCGGGACAAAATAAATAAACGTTGGGAAAAAATATAGAAGACTACACAGTATTCTGTTGAAACATTACAATACCAAAAAACAGAGTGTCTCAAAAATATTATACCCTCTCGAAACGATTTCTGAGGTCATTTGAAGTAACTTCTTCCTTTACGAAAATGTTCTCCGCGGCTTTATTAAGGAATTCTTAACGAAAAACACGAACCAATCAAAGCGCCGTCAGAGTCGCCAGATTACCACTATGTCCCCACTCTACGTTTCCCTTCTATGATATTATTCCCCACGATTCCGCCGCGGGACGTTCACGTGACGCGTTTCGTCTCTGTCGCGCATGTGTTCGGTACTGACAGAGAGGGGATAACTTTTTCCCCTCAATTTCTACTACCTCCCCTCATCTGGCGACTCGTGCAGCAGCGGTGCTCAGCCGGCCGATTTATTGAGAAACCGCGGAGAAAAAGAAGTGCGATTTCGTTAGCAGGATCGATCGACGTCGAAGTCGCTTGACCAGTACTTTGTTTTCGTAATGAATTATTTAAAGGGTTGCAGCACGTCACGCCGAAGAAATGAAAAATATCCACGCTGAATAATGCATCAGGCGCGGGACTATTTTGATATTTATGCGGGTGATAAATGTAGGCGGTTTAAAGACAGGATATTATGCGATATGAAAATGAACGGAAATGAGACACTGTTTCGACGAGAAAAGAGAAAAGAAAAACGGGATACAGGGGTACATTGGCGACCTGTATCAGCAAGGAAATATTGAATTTTGAACGTGCTTGTAAAATGTATTTCGTGCACGATTCGATTGGCGATCAAAAGCCAAATAGTTTAAACAATTTCTATTTTATGCTCTCTGGTTTCATAATTTTTATTCTTAATTGAAGACCTTGAAAATTGTGAAATCGCTGCAAATACGAGAAGAACTGATAAGCCGTGATATGCCTTCCGTGGGATCATGCAACTTTTCAATTAAACAATGTTTTATTAGACGCATAATTTAAAAGTTATTCGAGGTATGCAAGTTATGTAAATCACCCTGTATATCGCGTGTGTCTGAGTTTCGTACGTTCCCTTAGTAGAATTAAAAAGAATAGTAATGAGGGTAAGTAGTAGAACGTGGGATAAATGAAGCGATACAGAGCTGTTGAATTCCGCTGACGTGACGCGTTTTGTCAAATTATCCTTTTTGTTTTTTAGACATTACTGACTTTTTTGACAATGCTTCTCTGACCTGAAAGGTTCTGCACATTCTAAAAAGTATATAAAAAACCTTTTTAAAAACCACGCTTATATTAAAATGCACTAAAAAGGAGAAAATAATTTTTTTAAACATTACTGACTATAAATAAAAGCGTGGAACGCTACACTATGAATATAGTTTAGTTACATATAGTTACTATACATATAGTTCAGCGCTCCACGCTTTTATTTATATGTAATGACTAATGTCTAAAAAAAATTATTTTCTCCTTTTTAGTGCATATTAATATAAGCGTGGTTTAATATAAGGCGTATTTTTGAAAAGTTATATTTACTGTGTATTGAATAGTAAAATATTGAAGAACAAGAAAATTCCTATTTAATTCCTGTTGTTTGCAATAGCTTCAGAAAATGTTGATTCGACGTGTTTTGTATAATTTCAAGATGTGCATCCTGGTTTGCGTCTGAAGACAGTACGCTCTCGAATTTATTAAATCGATGACGCACGTGTGACTTCATCCTTGACACGAAATCGACGAAATCACCGCAAGTTTGGTCGCCATTCCACCCAAAAATCTTATCTACACGTTAGACACGCTTCGATATGGATGAAACTCTCGAGAACTAAAGGTCAACTGTGCAACTCTTGGTCGCGGCGCACCAGCTGCACGTGGCTGAAGTGTCACACACTTTAAAGAGTTTTCCGAATCGACAGTGCTATCGGCGGGCAAGTTCGAGCGTTCTGGACAGTTACGAGTCATTACAGTTTCTAGATTCAAAGTGAGGAGTCTAACTACTAGACGAATGTTTAGGCAATTTGCAATTTTCATAGACGAATATGAAGAAAGTCGGATCAGATATAATCTTATATTCCGTGGTAGTAGCCTTTTTAGAGTTGAAATAAATTAAAATCGTTCCAAATTCTGTCATATTTTATATCCTAGCATTTTTTGAAAATTTTCAAGAGTCATAATTGCATAAAGATCCGCAATGTAATACTATAATTGCACACATGAAAAATAATAACTAAACTGCGAATCTCTATGCAAAATAGAAAATGATTGCATCGATTGCAAGACACTGGAACCAAATAAAAATTTGATAAAACTAATACACTGGTGGCGTTAAATCTTTTAAATATGTCCGCTGTTTTAAATTGTACGTACCCCTTTTTGTCATAAACCCATAAAATCCGCAGTCTAATAATAACTCGAAATATGTTTATTGAATGCCAATCATAGAATAAGAAAATACAAGATGGAGTGACCTGTCCAGTGAAGCGAGCATAATTCGTAATGAACGAAAAAATAAGCGTGGGGAATATCGTTGTAGAAGGAGACGGTAGAGCGAGATGACGAATATGAAGAAAGTCGGATCAGATAAAATCTTATTTTCCATGGTAGTAGCTTTTTTAGAGCTGAAATAAATTAAAATTGTTCCAAATTCTGTCATATTTTATATCCTAGCATTTTTGAACATTTTCAGGAGCCATAATTGCATAAAGATCCGCAATGTAATACTATAATTGCACACATGAGAAATAATAACTAAACTGCGAATCTCCATGCAAAATAGAGAATGATTGCATCGATTGCAAGACACTGGAACCAAATAAAAATTTGATAAAACTAATACACTGGTGGCGTTAAATCTTTTAAATATGTCCGCTGTTTTAAATTGTACGTACCCCTTTTTGTCATAAACCCATAAAATCCGCAGTCTAATAATAACTCGAAATATGTTTATTGAATGCCAATCATAGAATAAGAAAATACAAAATGGAGTGACCTGTCCAGTGAAACGAGCATAATTCGTAATGAACGAAAAAATAAGCGTGGGGAATATTGTTGGTGAAGGAGACCGTAGAGCGAGATGACTGCGTTCACAAGTTTTGAATGTCAGATCAGCAACGACAGCCGACTGGCACGAGCCTCGATAACAATGGAATCGAAAATTTTCGTGCTGTCTGAATGACTGCGCCGGAGGTCTCTTTCTACCGACTAGCAAACATCTCGCGTGTCTTATTGTCCGTCGATTCAGCCGGTAAAACGCGGCAGTGTTACATAGCCGGATACCTATGGGAATATCGATATAAAAGCCTCAGCTGTCTGCTGCCGGCTTGCGGCAAGCAGTTCGACGCGCCACGGTGTTTGCCTCTATTTTTCCGGTGAGCCCACGCTGGTTTTCGCACCCTATCGCGTTTAGCGGCGCGAGCTTTCGAGCTTCCGAGCTTTTGTGCGCGGCACCGCGAGTGCGTCGCTCACCGTTCAATGCTTCCTGCATCGTTCCCGCTGAAAGCCGCCACGCCGGCATGCTAATGTCACCCCGATGCCATTATGCAAACCGGCGAATAAGCTCGTCGATGTGTCGGAACGCGGCCCTCTAGTTTTTAAGAGTCCAACATTTTTTTGACACTTTTTAGCCAGTCGGACAAGCCGCGCCGCATTTGCGTTGCAGTTTTAAAATTTTTATGATCTCGTGTCATTTTCAAAATTGTATATTGTTATTTTGGAAATGTCATTAAACATTCTTGGGTAAAAGACAACGCCCTAGATAAATAATAAGGGTACACGGTACTCGTCCGCACTCCAAAAGAAAATACATTTTTCAAAAGTGGATCAAACGTCTACACTGAGAAAAAAA